>PVKS010031825.1:0-23109 GCA_004027875.1 Aplodontia rufa
TGATTAGGAACTTGCTAAGTTGCTGAAGCTGGCTTTGAATTTGTGATGCTTCTACTTCAGACTCCCAAGTCATTGGGTTTCAGGCATGTGACTGCACACCTGCCTGAGAAGGTACTCTTCTTGAAATAGAGCCTAAAATAATAGAAAGTCATGATATTATTCTAAATATAATTCAATTGATTCAATTCAAGGTGAATTAAGGATTTCTTATGATTTGGATACGGGGTGTTTCTCCAGAACTCATGTGTTAAAATGGGAATGTTCAGAAGAAAAACAATTAGATCGTAAGAGTTGCAACCTGATCAGTGATTAATCCATTTGGTGGATTAAGAATTTGAAAAGATTGTTGTGCGAGGTGGTTACTGGAGATAGATTGGGCATGGCTGCAGGAGGTGGATTGCTTGGGGCACGCCCTTGGGAATTATGTCTTTTACCTTAGTTTCTCATTCCCTCACTTTCTCTTTCTCTCTCCTTCCTGGCTATCAACCTGAGCAGCTTGCCTCTGCTGTGACATTTTACCTTGGTGTTCTGCCTCACCTCAAGTCTGGAGCACTGGAGAAAGCTGATTATGAACTGAACCTCTAAGACCGTGAGCACTAACGTAGGTTTTAACTATCAAAAATAAAAGTAAAATTTTATAATAAAAAATATAGGTTGATATATTTTAAAACTTGCAGTCAAAATATATTGAATACAGAATTGCCAAAATTTAGGGTATAATTGTCATAATTAGACCTTAAGAATATATTAATAATATAGCAATTATTAAAATATACTTAAACATGAATAATATATTTAAAAATCAAAATACTCCTTCATTGGAACCCACTAAATACATAGTGGGGAAAAACTTAGTGACATTTTACATAAGAAAAGCCTATGCCAGCGGTGGAGCATAGGCTCAGAGGTTTGTACATATGCCTGGCAATTGCAGAGACCTGGGTTTAAACCCCAATACCACATACAAAAGTAAGTGTCTGAGAAACGCAGGCCAGATGAAATAAATAAAACTGAAAATAAATAAAACTAAAAAAAATAAATAAAACTGATTCTCTTTGTCTTACTCTTTCCCTCTATCTTAAAAAAAAGCCCATGCCCAAAAATTTTGTAGATGTTACAAATTTATATAACAATGATGATCATAGATTATATCAAAAAACTATAATGAGATATCATTTAAATCTCACTGGATAAACAAAATTTAAATTTCATAAAACAAATCGTGAAACTAAAGTGAATCCACAGTTTACACAGTGCTGGTGGGTTCAGATTGGTACAGTCCATTTTACAACCTCCTCCGGTTATTAATTCCGAAGTTTAAATTGACACGTACCCTATGAATCAATAATTCAAGTCTATAGAAGGTGTTCTGAGAAAGTCTGATACAAATGCAACCATATGTGTTTGTGTATCTGAACATATATACACTTATGTATATCTATATACACTCACAAAGCTATGTATGTGGGGCTGGAGTGGTGGCTCAGTGGTTGAAGCACATGCCTGGCATGAGTCAGGATGTGAGTTCAAGTCCCAACCCCACATACACAGCAAAATGTCAGAGCAACGGATGTCACATGAAAAATTAAATAAAGATTGATTCTTTCTCTCTCTCTCTCACACTGTCCCTCTCTCTTTAAAAAAACAATGTATGTATATTTAGGTGATATGTATCTTTGCACATATATATATATGTGTATGTATGTAAGTTTTGTGTGCACATATATCTGTGTATATGTGTGTATGCATCATTTTATATGTACTTATTTTTATGCATACACACACATATATATACGTATTTGTATATGGATGACAATAACAGCAGTATGTTGTTTCATACTACTATAACAGCAGAAAAAAATTCAGATGACCAACAAGAAAGCAAGTGAATGGTATAATCTGTGTAATATTCATACAACTGAATGATGCATGGCAATCAACAAGACTGAAGTGTAGTGACTAACAATGACACAGAACAGTCTTTGTAACAATATTAAAAGAAAAAGTAAACATTCAAAATTATACAGATATCAGGGCTCGAGCGGTGGCTTGGTGGTTACGGCGCTTGCCCGGCATGCACAAGTACACGGGTTCAAACCCCAGCAACCCACGTGCACAACTAAGTGTCAGGCAACTAAAGCCATGTGAAAAAATCAATAAAAATTGATTCTCTCCTCTCTCTCTCTCACTGTCCTTCTCTCTTTAAAAAAATTAAACAGATATCATGATAATTATTTCTTTTAAAGAGAGAGGGACAATGAGAGAAAGAGAGAGTCAATTTTGTTTATTTTACATATGGCTTTGTTGCTCGGAGACATCGTTGTGTATGCGGTGCTGGGTATGCGACTTGCTTACTTGTGCATGCCAGGCAAGTGCTGTAACCTGTGAGCCACTTCTCCAGCCCATGATAACTATTTTGATATGGTTAAAAACAGCAGCAATTGTACATGTGAATGTAAATTACACCTAACCAAGAACTTAACTTGCAGTAATATTGTTTAGGACCACAAGGCTATAGATAGAACTGAAGAAAAATCTTTTCTAGAGGGATATTCAATCTATATCATTCATAAGTCTTACAGTGAAAGAGTAGGAAAACATGATCTCAAACAAACAAAAAAAAAATCCCCAGCAGTAAAGTAGGCAAAGGCTAAAGAAATATGCCCTGTATTTAATAAAATTATTACACACAGGTTATAAATAACTATGTTATCTAAACATTTTTTAAAAATCCTCAAAAATGAAAAGAAAATAAAAAAGTATCTAGTCAATTTGATTTCACAATAACCTTCCACTACATTACCCATACGAGGATGGCTATAATTTTAAAAGGGAAAATAATAAATCTTAGTGAAGATATAAAGAAATTGGGAACTTCATACATCACTTTAGAAATGTAGAATGATGTAGCTGCTGTGGAAAGCATTTGGATGTTTCCCACTAAACACTGAATTATGTAATTACGGGTGCTGGGAAGCTAAGGGTGTGGGAAACACCATCAGACTAGAAATTCAGATAAGAATTATTTTGCTCGAGTCCAAATTCTGCAGTGCAGCAGCCTGGAAGTTCAGGCAGGGTTTCTAAGTTTTTGTCTTGAAGCAATATTCCTTTTCTGGAAAATCAACATTTCAGCTGATTACAAGAGTCTCATCCGCATTGTGAAGTGCAATCTGCCTTCCTCAAACTCTACCAATTCAAATTTTAATCTAAACACTACACTGCCATCATAGCAACATCCAGAAGGGTGTCTGACCAAACAACTGGGAACAATAGCCTCCCCACAGAATCACACAAATTCCATCACCACCACTCACAGTACAAGCTTCAAGTGCGGAATGCAAGGTCTGAACCCCTTTCCTTTGCTGCAGCACATATTGGCATTGAGCCTTTATCAGTCCAAGATCTGGACCTACCCATTTTGGGCATTTAGTGTAACTTTGAAACATACTCCATTGATGGCTATTTCTGTAGCATAATCAAGTTATAGGTGATACAATTTCAATATTATTTAAGAAAGAAAGAGGACAAAATATATTAGCCCATTTTTATCACTGTAACAAAATTATGAGACTTGCACTAATAAAGATAAGAGGATAATTTAGCTTAGAGTTTTGGAGACTGGTTAGTGCAGCTCCACCAAGGGTGTCCTTAAATTTATCACCTCATGGTTGGGGGCACCAGAATTGTGGGAGTGTTTTCAGGAAAGAGAGAGCTTCACAAGACATAAAGTCAGAGACTGATTCCAGGATCAGGTCCAGATTTTAAACACTCTCAAAAGAGCTAACTCAGAAGTCCCTCAAGAAATAGCTTAACCCCTTCTGAGGACATCAACCCTGATGACCTAGCACTAGGACTCACCTCCTACAAGTCCATCACCTTTCATCACCACACTAAAACCAGGGCTCCAAACCACAAATGCCTGAAACACTCACTAGCACCAACACAGCAGATAATAAGATGGTTCCGGAAATAATATCTACAGAGCAAGTGGGTATAGAGAATCAGATACTGGGGATCTTTGATAATGTAAATAAACTAATGTAGTAAAGATGGATGATGTGGATAAGGATGTTTAAATATAGGATAACAAAATAATGTGTTACTAAAATATTACAGAAACATAGAGTGTAATTGGTATTGGTATTGGATGAAGTGTTAATCATCAAACATCTAAGTTCCTTTTTACATTCAATGGAAATACTGGCAGGCTTACTCTTGTGCATTTGTGTTTGTGTGTATTTTTGATTATGTGTGTGTGAGAGAGAAATGTGCATAAGGGAGATTTTGCTTTCAAATGGAGTGTACGTATTGTTCAGGTGTACAACAGAACAGCAAATCTTTCATACTATTGACCTCTAGTTTGGAGTACTACTAAGACAAAGTATTCAAAGCTGTAAATGCCCTGGAAATTCCTAAGACCAAGGCCAAGTAGATTTGTTGAGAAACATCTGAAAAAAGATTTATTAGTTGCAGGACCACACATTCTACTGGTATATATTAATATGTCTAAGAAATACTATAAAGTGAAAAACTGGCTGATTTTAGATATTTGGAATGTATTAACCTATAAAACAAAGGAATGCAATGCATTGGGTATTTAATTTAGAACTTAACATCAGTGCTACTAGGGAGAGGCACAAATAGAAATAAATTGTGTGTTTCTCTTCTACAAAAACTCAAAATTTACTGATAAGACAAGGCAGTAATGTTAAATTATATTCATTTTCTCATAAACCATAACTATTGATTAGAGATCTGCCATAAAAACTGCCAATGTCATAAATGTTATATTCCATGCAGCACAATAAACATATCCATACCAGAGTAATCAAGTGTACTTCTTCTGACATTTTGAGATTTTGCCTGTTTCTTATTTTAAAATATATTTTAAATGATTAAGAAAAACATCTTCACCAATCTAAACAAAGCAGGATTTATATTTGGTACTAAGGCAGCTCAAGAAGGGCTCAAATGCATCTTGCAAGCAGCATCCATAAGACAGTCTGCTCTGAAAAGCCATTTATAGTGTGCCCTGGGACAGGTTAGTCATTCTCAATAAAGTGCTTATATTCATTTTATCCCAAATATGAGGAGATAATTTGTGACAAATTGTAAGTAATTGTCTAAGTAAAATTCCCCTTCAGTGTGTCCTGACTCCACCTGTGGCCTGTGGTATAGAAGAAATAAAAATTTTCAATTAGCATGAAAACTTTCAAGTTTACCAGAAGTAGAACTCAAAAACAATGGATGCATAAATGTCTAGCATTTCAGATTTGCCAAAATTTAAAAAGTTATAATCAATGGGGATTTACACACACTGTTGCTAGGATTTATTAAATTGATATAATATATTTTTCTAATCTAGTAGACATTTTGAATTTTTAAAAAAAATCTCAATGATAACCATAAAATTATCTATATGGTGAATTTTACTAAAAATAGTTCAATGGAAAATGACACATTTATATCTGTATTGTTTGAAATTTTAGAAAATGGAGCAAAATCTAAATAGTTAGTTATACATATTATTTAATTAAAATATGGTGTCTCATTTTCACAGAATTATTTTCAGATGTCACAGTGGTAATTGACATGGGATATATGTGTACCATTTCATTTTGTAATACACTTCTGTAAATCTGTGTGTAAGAACTATATGTAATATATTCATACGAACATGTTATGAAATAGTTATCAAAATATTTACAGTACTATATGAAATTATATGATTGTGTATAATTATATTATGTCTAATTCATTTGTGGTTTTAAAAATAATCATGTACTATTTACATTATAAAATAACTCTTGGATAACTTGAGTCATGTAGATGTGATTTCAATGGCAACAGATTGTGACTTCAAGTAAGCCTACATTGTTAGATTGCTTTCTTTTGGGAAAAAAATGCCTCATTCAAGAGTGTAAACTGTTACACGCAGCAAAACCAAACTCTGATTTACATTATTTTGCTTGCTAAATATATTTTCACTTCATCCATTGTACACACACAGAATTATTATTCATATTTATCCCAGTGAAGTTGACTGCAGTGAGGTGTGAAAAGAAAATGTCAGAGGCAGACAGAGGTCAATGACGAAAGCACAGTGTTATTATGCAAGCAAGCTTTGTGACATACATTTCCGTGCATTAGAAAACAAAAAAAAATCTAAAGTTCACTCTATCCTAAACGGAATTTGCCTCTATGGATGTAGTGAAAACACACTCAATGAGAGAAAACATACACACTTATTAAATAGAACCTCATAAACAAAGATTATTCTACAATTGATATAAATAGACTCGGTGAACAAATGATCCATTGTTGCTCTTCCTAATTATCCTAAATCTGGCAGGAAAAAAGAAATGACCCATCTCATGCTTTGGGACTTAGCTATTCGGAATAGAGAAAAAATGACTGAAAATTATTGTAGCAACTGCATTGGTTAGAATGTAGTATTTTTATTGTATACCCTCCTATGTAATTCCTCTATGTAATAACAATTTTTTTATTTTTTAAAAATCTTTCATAATATGACATCCAATAATATATGACTTCTATCTATGGCAATATCACTTTCCTAGGGTTAGGTCTATTTTCTTCTTCTGCCTCGGGTACCTGAAGCTCACACCCTCAGTGAGAGGAGGCCACACTTGTGAAGCAAAAGGTTTCGCACTGAAGCAGTTCACTCCATGGGCCATGTCGGAAGGGAATAGAAGTGGACATACCTGTGAATATAGTTGCAAAAAGGGAAAGAGGCAGAATGGTCCAGCAAGGGAGGGAGGTTGTGGAGGGTTCGGGCAGAGGGTATCTCCTGGAAAATGAGACTTGGAAATGGGGAGCTGGTCTGGCACTGTGCCAGGTTAGATAAGGACTGCTGTGGGACCACCGGAGCAGGTTGCAAGGGAACAGGAACCTCTTCCTTGGGGCTGCTGTCTTGGACAATGTAACTCCTGCAAACAGGAGTTTCTGTGTCCAACTCCAACCGAAAATCAGGATTCTGGACTTCAGTCTCAGTTTTCACGACAGTAGGGCAAGGGCCAATGTTGATTGCTGAATGCAGCCCATAGCGCCGTCGCTTGTTCATCCAGTACAACAATGGGCTGTAGGTGAGGGTGGAAGTTCTCATCACTTCCATCCACTGCTGGGCATCTTGCTCGCGCCGCAGGTTCTTCTTCCAGTGCAGAAAGAGAATGCAGCTGCCAGTTAGCACAGAGAACAGCCCCAGGAATCCAAAGTACAGGAAGACCCACACTGAGGAAGTAAGAAAGAAAAAGGCAGGCTGACTGATGGCTTTAGCTTAGGGCCTCAACTGTTTCTCATTCCTCTCCTGGATTTGGCCCATTCATCCAGCCATTCCTTCCCTCCCTCCTCAAAGACTTGCCTTGTCATATTCTTAGTCAGAACTGGATTTCCAGGGAGCTTAAAGGCTACTTTAGCCTTTTACAGATAAGGAGTGCTAGGTCTGTAGGGAACATGAGCTGTCCAGACTCAGGCCTTCTGGCTCCCAGTCCAGGACCCATCTAGTCCATCAGCCTGAGAAGCCTCACTCAGGGCAAGGCACTCAAGGAAGTAACACTTGACAAGGACATCAACGTATCTTTTCTGGTAGGGCAGAACATGGTCTCCACCTTCAGGGAATACTTAGTTTCCTAGAGGACACTATCTCCTAACTAGTACTCCAAGCAAGCAGCCACCACCCCATCCACGCAAAGGGTCTTCAGTGAAAGTTTGCCCCCACACTCAAGGAACTGGAGGGATACTTACTTCCATGAGGGCCCAGGTCCTCCTGTTGGGAATCCATAGCTTGGGCTTTGTTGCCGTGCCTGTGGCTCTGAGAAGAATGAGCTCACACTCCTCTGTCCACCAGTGAGAGTCCTCAGAAGGCCCAAGCCCCATTGTTCCCTAAAGGATAGGTCACCAGGTTCTGAGCACAGGGCGTTCCAGAGGTGGTGTTTGTGAAGTGGTTCTGAGTTTATGGGAAAGGACTCCAGCCGGTGGAGCTCATGAGCACAGTGTTTCTATCAAACACTAGTCCACCACAGAACTGTCTGTTCCCCTCCCTCCACAGGGAACCCACAGAGCAGACCCCAGAGAAAGGCCCACACCCTCATGAGCTTCTATTGTGTTGCTGGTTGTTAGGGAGCCATTGCTGGATACCTTTCCCAGTGGGGAGTGGGCAGGGAGCACACTGAACATTGGGCAGCCCTGCCCTTAAGTTTCTGAACAAGTTGTCAGGGGAAAAACATCTTCTCAGGAGAATCAAGTAGTCATAACCTTTTCCTTTGGCTCCTGCTTCCTCTCTTTTGTTTGGTTTCTTCAACTGCTGACAATTATTTCCTGAGCATCGAGCCCTATGGGAGCTGTCTATGTGGTCCTATATCTGTTTCCAGTTTCACTTCCTTCCCCACACTTCATATCCTTTTCCCTTCTGCTCAGGCCAGATTGCTCAAAGACTCTGTTTATTCACCTCTCCAGAGTTTGGCTTATGCTTCTCCTTCACTCAGGAGTGCCTCTCCCCAAGTTTCCACCACTGAACACCTCCTGGGAGGCCAGGTAGTCAACACCCCTACTCTTTTTTTTATTATTAGAAATATATAGAGATACAATTGAGGGGGAAACATTATCAAACAAACAGTAATCAATGTATATATACTTTGTTATCCAGGGGTAATGCCAAAACATGGATGACCATCTTGTGTTTCACCTCTTGCAGTTTCCCCCAGGAGAACTCATGCATTAAATGTGTATCTCGTGGAGGAATGACATCAGCTACTGGAATCTTTCCCCCATATTCCCAATCTCCAGACTACTATGAGTTCTTCATATACTCTCCCCCCTCCCCCTCCCCCTACCTACACCTCCAAGTATCCTAGAGAGCCATCCCCCTATTACTCTGAGAGTCATTCAATTTGAAGTATTATTTGGTTAGCTGTCTACCCTACTGCTTCCCATATATTCTAGCATCCACAGATGAGAGAAACCATTCGGCCCTTGAGTCTCTGAGATTGGGATACTTCACTTAGCATAATTCTTTCCATCTCTATCCATTTGATATCAAAAGCCATAATATCGTCTTCTCTAATGGCCGAGTAGTATTTCACTGGATATATGTACCAAAGATTTTGTATCCACTTGTCGAATGAGGGGCATCTGGATTGGTTCCATAGTCTAGCTATAGTTAATTGAGCTGCTATAAACATTGAGGAAGCCACATCACTATAATAAGCTGATTCTAACTCTTTTGGGAAAATACTCAAGAGTGGAATAGCTGGGTCATAAGGTGATTCCATCCTTAACTTTTTGAGGATTCTCCACACTGCTTTCCATAGTGGCTGAACCAGTTTGCAGTCCCACCAGCGGTGTAACAATGTTCCTCTGTTCCCACAGCCCCTCCAACATCTGTAGTTTTTTGTATTCTTCATTTTTGCCACTCTAACAGGTATCTCATTGAAGTTTTGATTTGCATTTCCCTTATAGCTAATGATGTAGAGCATTTTCTCATATATTTATGGGCTTTCTGGACTTCCACTAGAGAGAAGTGCCTTTTGAATTCTTTAGCCCATTTGTTGATTAGATTATTTGTGAGTTTGGACTTTAGTTTCTTTAGTTCCCTGTATATTCTGGATATTAGCCCTCTGTCCGAGGTGTAGCAGGCAAAAGTTTTCTCCCATTCTGTAGGTTCTCTCTTGATGCTCTTGACTAGATCTTTGGCTGTGCAGAAACTTTTTAGTTTAATTGCATCCCATTAATTTATTCTTGATTTTACAGCTTGAGCCATAGGTATTTTGTTAAGGAAGTAGCTGCCGACTCCTATATGCTGTAGTGTTGACCCTACTTCTTTTTCTAGTAAGTTTAAAGTTGTAGGCTTAACATCCATGTCTTTGATCCATTTTGATTTAATTTTTGTGCAGGGGGAAAGATAAGGATCCAGCTTCAGTTGTCTACAAATGGTTGTCCAATTTGTCCAACACCATTCAACACCACTACTCTGAGGCAAACAGTCCTTTCAGTTGATATCTCCGAATCACATCATCTCCAGTTTGAAGAGTCTTGGAGAGTTGTCTAATCCAACTCCCATCAGATGCTTAAGTCCTGATGGAAGAACTTCCCTGCTCAGCAATCAATCCTACAGGACTCGATTGACTCAGGGACTTGCTCACCATCTCTTGAGATAGCTTTCTCCATTTATGGACAACCCAGAAAGTCATTTCCTAATCAAGCCTAGGTCAGCCTCCCAATTGGTTGCACCCCTAATCCTAGCTTGGCTCCCTGGCACCGTTTAGTTTCTCCCAAATTTATCTGTAGCCAGAATAATTCTTTTAAGCACAGATCACGTATCTAGCCACAGTGATGTGTACACCTGTAATCCCAGCAGCTCTGGAGGCTGAGGCAGGAGGTTCACAAGTTCAAAACCAGCTTCAACAACTTAGCAAGGCCCTAAGCAATTTAGGTAGACCCTGTCTCAAAATAAAATACAATAAAAAATAAAGGGGTTGGGGAAGTCCTTCAGTGGTCAAGCACCCCTGGGTTCAATCCCTGGTACCAACGGAAAAAAAAAGTAGGACATTTTACTGTGCTCAAATGTACAGTGACTTCCCTTCTCAAATTTAAAATCACAATCCTTGGCCAAAGCCTCCAAATCGCTGAGCAGTCTAACCAACCTCCCCCATACTTCCTTAGTCTCATTTCTCTGCCTCACTCATTAGATACAGTAGCCTCCTTGCTATTCCTGAAGCAGAGTACACATGGTCCTGCTGTTCCTCATGCCTGGAAATCTGTCTTCCCAGATATGCATACAAATCATTCCCTGATTTCCTTTAGGTCTCTGCTTGAGTGTGCCATAATCTCCCTCCCTCTTAGCCCGCTTTGCTTTTCAGCATAGCATGCATCATCACTTAATCTACATTTATTAATTTTCTGTCTTACTCCACTGGAATGTAAGCATCTTGACTTAATGTAAAGAAGGATATAAGAATTTCAGATAGTGGTAACTGCTCTGAAGAGGATAGAGTAAAATAAGCAAAATAAGGTTAAAGGGAAGGGGGAATGCAGAGGTTCATCAACAAAGGTTCCTCTGAGGTGCTGACATGTGAACGGAGCCCTGGAGGATGAGGCAACCACGTGCTGAACTAAGCAGCGATAACACACTGATCCTGAGCCAGGTGCAGGCCAGCACACCTGGATTTTTAAATCCTCTATTACCTTGCTCCCAGCACAGAGCAGTGCTGATCTCCATGAATGCAGGCCTGATTGACCGGAGTTGGAGGCTCTATTCCTGCCTCAGGCTGGCTCAGTCAAGTAAGACCTAGCAAGACTTCCACACAATGCAAATTCATGACTGTCTTGATAGCCGTCCCACTCATGTTGGCAGCAGGTAAGGCAGATGTTGATGTCACTGTCCCTGACACCTGGGAACTCACCCTTGGTTAGGGAGGTGAAAAAGGTAGTGATATTTGGGTTGAAAATAGGAAAAGCACATTCCTGGGGCCAAAAAGAGCCTTAATAAAGACCTGCCAAGGCCAAGGCCTGGTGACTCTGGAGTAGTCCAGTTTGGCTGGAGCTCATTAGACGTCAGGAGGCTTTGGAGGGAGCTGGTATTTTGAAAGGAGCTCAGTTTAGGGGTAAAACTAAGACAGTCACTTAATATTACACTCTCAGCCTCATTTCCCTCATCTGTAAAAGGAGGACAATGCCTGCCTTAAAGGATACGAAGCGGATTGTTTTCTGCATATAGAAACCTCAGTAAAGAGAAGGTGCACTGTGGTGATAGTTGGTGAAACAACCTTTGATGCTAAAGGAGACTTGGCTAAGAGCGCCAAGGGAATTTAAAAAAGAAAGCTAGGTGAGACCCCAGGGTTCCCCCTGTGCTCCAGAGCAGGCCTGGCCGCTGGTCCGAGAAGGGAGTGAATCTGGGCCAGCTCCCGGGAGGAAGCTGACGCACACCGGGTGACAGGAGTGCACGGGCAGGGACAGGAGCGACCGGCCCCCTCTGTAATAACAATTTTTGAAAGATTAGAGTTACTATAGTGAAGACGGTTGTGGTACATTTTACACCCGAGGGGATAATCAGTGGGGATGTGTTTTTCCCATGCTTAAAATGGATTTAGGATTCTTTGAAGCAGAGAGAGCACAACGTGACCAAAACAGACAGCTGATCTATACTCCTTGACCGAAAATGCCATAGACTCTCTGAGCCTGTTTTTGCACATCTAACCTGTGGTGGCCAAGACCCAATGTCCCCAGCAAGTATGTCTGGCATCCTGCTGTGGAGGGAAATGAAACCCCCATGCTCAGCCTGTGTCCAAGAAGGAACTTGAAAACTCAAATTGCACAGTCCAAGACAAGTGTGTGAGGACAAGAATGGGGAAGTGGAGGAAGAAAAAGAAGAGTCTGATCATGGAAGGCAGGAAGGAAAAGGTAAGTATAGAGGTTGACAATATAAATGTATTCCTTATGAAGAGAGCCATTGGTAACTGCATCAGGAAAGGGGTAGAAACTCTGAAAGACTGAAATGATACAACTCTTTATGAGTAAGGAAAAACAGAAAGAGAGAACTTAGAGATCTACTTCAATTGCTCTACAACAGAAAAGGCTCATGTCCTCATGAAACAAGAATGTGCACCAATTTAATGGCTTCCATTTGAAAAAGGGAGTACCCAGTATAAAACTAAAGAAGAAACACTTAAAAGAATTTGGAAAGGCATCTTACATGGCATCTGGGAGATTCTTGATTTGGAGAGATCAAGTATAAATAGGGAGTAAGGGAAAAGGATCTTGAATGTCTTAATGCATCCAAAGCCGCCTGCTAAACCATTGCCAAAATCTAAAAATAAATAAATAAAAATTAAATTATAACAATGTCAGTTTTAAGGAATGGAACTCTTCTGGAATGGCAAGAAAGGAAGGGTAAGTCAAATATCCTGAAATTCTATCTGATGAATCTTTAATGACAATGAAGAAAAGAAACACAGAAGAATCTTCAGGTGATGAAGATAAGGAAAGTGAAGAGTAGACATTAAAAAAAAGCATCCAAAGGGGAGAGAGAGAGAAAGAGAGAAAGAGAAAGAGAAAGAGAAAGGGAAAAACTAAACTACTAAGCCAAAAGCTATTTTCAAAATAAAAATACAAATATTAAGACAGAAGCAAACAGCACCAACAAGAAGAATCAAAACAGTTCCCAAAAAGAGAGTGAATCTGAGGAGTATTCAAATAATGAATCATTAATTAGAAATCAGAGAAACCACCTACAGATGAAGAGTTACAGGAAGCAGTAAAGAAAATTTTGGCCAGAAGTAATTTGGAGGAAGTCACAATGCAGCTGAATTGCAAAGAAGTGTATGAATATTATCCTGCTTATGACTTAGCTGAGAGAAAATATTTCATAAAAACAACTGTATGAGAGCTAATTTCTTGAGATTGAGGACTGGGACAGATGACTTGTTCCATAGAAGATTTGATTTGTACGTTTAGACTAGAAAAAGAATATATTTCCTTTTCTAAACATGTGTTAAACATTGTGTTGGTAGAACTTACCGCTGATCTTTTGTTATTTCTTTTCTTCCTTGAATGTTAAGTAAATTTGAGTTTGCCATTTTAAATGCATTTCTATGTAGTTTTTAGTTTAAAATTTTGCACAGAAGCAATTGATTCTTGCATTTATAGTTGCATTTTTTACACTTTTTAATCTTTAAATTTTTTTTTTACATTTTTACATTTTACAGTTAAAACCCATTTATTCTTCAATCATTATGGGGTTTAATTCACTAAATATTAGCTTTCTTAAGACATCCTTTTAATTAAGTAGAACAAAACATATTATATCTGCCATTTGCACATGCAGAGACTATTGCAGTATTTCACATATGAGCTATCTTGAATATACACCTCTTGTGTCAGTGTGAAAACGCAATGGCAGTGTGTACATCGTATTAAATTACACAAGCTGCAGCTGGCCAGATGACTAAACAGGCCCTTTTCTTCCATGGGTCTATGTATGTCATATTATCAGCATGAAAAAAATGACAGTTGCTCTTTTTGTAGTTTTCAAAACCAATTTGTTTTATATAAAATATTTTTATTCCTTTAGTGGAGATGAATTTTTAAACTCATGGGTAGGGTAGCTCTCTTTACACTTGTACACTATGAGACGTCAGTGCTCAGCTGGACGGTATGACACAGCTATAAAAGTCAGGATTCAGGGATGGGAAAACTGCATTAGCTGTCTAACTCAGTGTTTCATCAGCTGCCCTAGAGTGATCTTATTACTATTTCCACAAGTTCCTTCAGGAAGGGCTGCTAGGTCCTGCTTTGTTATGCAAAAAGATTAGGATTGGTTGGAATGTGCTAACCACAGGCCGTTCCCTACCAAGTTGTTTGTCTATACTCAAAATCTGCATAACCCCTTAAAAGGATTATTGATTCCTTGGCTTCTCCCCTCCTTATAAAAACCCTGTGTGCCTTGATTGTAAATGGATTCTGAGCTGCCATCAGCTGTGTGTGGTTGCCTCGTTTCCCTGGCTGGGAGGGAAGGGGTCCCCGGACGAGGGGGACCCAGGTTCCAGCCATCAGCACTCACCTTCTGATTGGCTCCCAGCGGACAATCCAGTGGATTGTCCCTCCCATGCCTCAGGGATAGAAGCCTGAGGTTGTGACAACTCAGCTTTGCCATGAAAGTGTCGTCAATTTCCAGTTTTAGTGTCAACTGTGCAAGTGTCTGTAGATACATTTTTATATTAAAGACAGACAAAATTCAACCTGTGAAAGCTTTAAAATGGGAAAAGGAATGCAGTGCTACACATTTGGCTTATAATAAATGAACTGATTTTTGTTAACTGTTTTTGATCATATAACACACTGAAATCAATTCCTGAGACAATGGATTGGAGTATTGGGCCTATCCTTTCTTCTAGTAGGAGCAGGGTTTCACAAACAAGACCCCAAAAGCACAAGAAGGTAAAGGAAAAATCAATAAATGGATGGCATCAAATTGAAAAGCTTCCTACAGAAAAAAAAAAAAAAAACAACAACGAAGAGTGTGGAAAGAGAGTCCACAGAATGGAAAACAAGGCTTTGCTCTCTATACCTCAGACAGAGCATTAATATCCAGGATATGCAAAGAACTGAAAAAACTTAACTCCAGAACAGCCAAATAACCCAATCAATAAATGGCCAAAAGAACTAAACAGGCACTTCTCAAATGAAAAAACACAAATGGTCAACCAATACATGAAAAAATGCTCAACACCTCTAGCAATTAGAGACATGCAAATTAAAACTACACTGAGATTTCACCTCACTCCATTAGAAAGGCAATAATCAAGAATACAACAACAGATGTTGGAAGAGATGTGGAGAAAAGGGTACACTTATACATTGTTGGTGGTACTGCAAGTTGGTACAACCACTCTGGAAAGCAGTTTTGAGATTCTGCAAAAAACTTGGAATGGATCCACCTTTTGACTCAGCCATCACACACCTTGGTCTATATCCAAAGGACCTAAAAGAAGCACACTACAGTGATGCAGCCACATCAATATTAAGTGTATCTCAATTCACAATATCTAAGCTATGGATCCAACCAAGGTGCCCCTCAACTGATGAATGGATAAAAAAATTGTGGCATATACACACAATGGAGTATTACTCAGCTGCAAGGATGAATGACATTATGTCATTTGCTGATAAATGGATGAAACTGGAGGATATCATGCTCAGTGAAATAAACCAGCCTGGAAAAAATAAAGGTTGAATGTTCTCTCTGATTTATGAATGCTAACCTGAAATAAGGAAAATAACAGGAATAGCCAAAAGGGAAGGAAACGGAGGAAGGAGGAATGAAATAGGGAAAGGTAATGGAAGGAATCAGACTCAACTTGCTCAAGTTCAAATATGAACATAACATAGTGAATCTCATCAATACATGATTCAAGGAGTCACTAAAAAAGGGAGGGAAAAAGTCATTAGTAAGCAACAGAAAGATGAGTAGAGGGAAGAGAAAGGAGAGGGGGGTGGGGGAATACTGAGGACTGAATTAGAATAAACTATCCTGCATTCCTTTCCCAAAATGTAAATGTTTAATCCTGTTTTCAAAAATATCTAAAAAGAACAAGGAGTGACAGGAAGGGAAGAGAAAAGGCAACGTTAGAACTAAGTTAAAACAAGGTATATTCCAAGCATTTATAAGTATGCCACTGTATATACTATTATCATGTGTATAAAAAATGTTCATCATAGGTATAAAAATTATGTCACTATACACTATATATATTTAGGAAAAATATACAACCCAGAAAGAGAGGCAAGGGACTGAGGGACAGGAGGAGGGAGATGGGGGGATCCTGGGGGGATATTGGCCAAATCATATTGCTGCATCATGTGCAACTATGAATATGTGACAATAAATCCCATTATTATGTACAACCATAATTCACCAATAAAAAAATAAGAAAAAAAAGGCTGATATTTATAGGCAGTCTTGCCTCTTTCTTAGTTAGGATGAAAGTATCAGGTGGGATTCTTCAAGATAGTGTGGTGCAGGCAGTAGCAGATATCTCTGGCAAAGTACTTCTTGAAAGTGATAATATATTTATTTTTGACATTAAAAAATTAATGTGTAATCAAAGCTGTTGGGTTTTAAATTTTGACCAATAGAGATCCTAGGTAATTAACATTTGGACCATTTCTGAATTTAAAAAACTAAATTTTGTCTTTAAATTGACTGTCTTAATTAGTTTATTAAATAAACTCTCTCTGAAATTTAAAATAAAACATACTTCCTATGACACAATTTTATAAACAAATTAAGAGTATAAAAATCTTTGTGTCCTAAAAGAGAAATATGTAAAATTGATATACACTGTGTATTAACAGGAAGTTTCACAGGTTTCTTTTGATACTGTTAGGATGTCAGGGAAAGGTTTACTTAATAAAGAAAATGAATGGAATAAACAATAAACAACTATGTGAGACATATATATTGACCTTCAATTTAAAATATTTGTTCTTATAAACTTTGTCAAAAAAATAAATCAATGGTGAAACAAATGGCTTTAAGAACTTGTGCAAAAGTCTTTCAAATTGTTTCATAGAAGACAAAGAAATCTAGAAACTATACAAATCTCTGAGCCCAGTTTCTAATTTGGTGTGAAAGATTCAATTTAGTATATTACTGGACTAAAAAAAAACAAAAACAAAAACAAAAAAACCAAGGTTTTAAAATTGCTGGGATTCTATCAACAACCTGTTCAGCCTGTCATGGGTAGAAGCTCATAAATATTTGCTGCAGCTGCTGGTAGAAAAATATACAAAGGCAGCAACGTGACCACCCTCTAGGCTTGATTAGCTTCCACTGTGGAAATGAAACTCAAAATCTAATTAATACTTTTTCCTTAACCTACACTTCATTCATAATTTAACATCAAGAAATCTTAGAAGAGTTTATCAAGTTCTATAAGATTTTGATGAGATCATTTATACCTCCTCCAGGACTCAGTTCTAACCTCCTGTTCTGGAATCAGCAGGTTTCTAAGATACTTCTCTTCTGAGTTTGATAATAGTTTCCTTAAGTGAAATATCTTCATTTAGAACACTTTTCAAATGTTTACTAGTTGCGAAATAGAGAAAGGAAAGAAGGCCTTCTACTAAGAATATGAAAGTTTAAATGATAAAACTATCTCAGTTTATATGTAAAAGATAAGAATATCAATTTTAAAAGCAGTGCAATTACATGCATGTGAGTACATCTCAATGTTGCAAAGTCTTAGTTTCTCAAGGTAAAGTATGAATAAGATTATCTAGGTCACAATTATTTTGGAAATGTGTGATGGCTTACCAACAAACTCATTTAGAAAGCACATACTGTGAACCTACTACGTATGAGAAATCATTAACAGGTGCTAAGGACAGAGTTGAATCAACCAGAACAAAGACATGGTCATGTAGAAAGAAAATATGAAAGTAAGCCAACAACATGTAGTGTGAGTATTATTAAGCATGGCTGAGACTCCTCCGCTCCCCTCCGCTCCCCTCCCCTCCCCCGAAAAAAGAAAAGGAAATTAAAAGGAAAAATTACATGGGATATTGTTGTTAGGGAAGAAAAAGAAGAGCTTCCCTAAAAAACAAGAACATTTAAATTGGGACCTAAATAATATTTAAAGACTACACACAGAGAATGGGAGGTAAAGCAGATGAAACAGTTCGCATGGAATGTCAGGTGAGAAAAACCTTAAAATCAGCAAGAATTGGAAGCATGAAAGACACCCTTCAATAGGTGAGTGGATGGAGTCTGGTACATAAATACAGTGAATTATCATGTGGTGACATAAAAATAAGCTATCAAGCTACAAAAGACATGACTGATTCTTAAATTCATTATTTTAAAAAATATTTTATTTTTAATTGGCAAATAATAATTATATCTATTTATGAGGTATGATGTGAAATTTCAATACATGTATACAATGTGGAAGGATCAAATTGGGCTAACTATAACACACACACACACACACACACACACACATATATATATGTATATATCACCTCCTTATAATTATAATTTCTTTGTGGTGATATTTTAAATTCACTATTTTAGAAATTTACTAAGATAAAGAGGCCTATCTAAAAAGGCTACAAACTAAACAATTCTAATTATGTGACACTGAGGAAAAGAAAAAAGCTACAGAGATAATAAAAATAATCAGTGGTTGAGGATAAGAGAGGTAGAATTGAATTACTGAGGCAAAGGGAATTTTTTTTAGGATGGTGAAACTCTTCTGCCTGATGTGTGGCACCATGTTTTTGGCCAAACTCTGAATTTTACTTCACAAAGAGCAAAGTGTAATGTATGAAAAAAATTAAAGTTTATTTAGGGGATTGGTGGAAATTAACAATAGAACAATATGTCTGTACTATGACTATGCTGTGAAGAAAAAGACTGCCAATCTAAGTAATTTTGAAAAGTGCAATGTATAAAATGAAGACAAAATATTTTTTACAGAAGTACTGTACTGCGGTTCATATCACTGTATCTCATGACGGTATGGGTTAGTAGTAACGATGCCTCTGTGTATGCATACTGCAAATGGGCAACTAGGTAAATGAATGATAATGGTTTGGTCAGTTTCCTTCTTGTAGGGGAGGTGCAAGGATAGAAGAGCATAAAGATCCAAGATGTAGTGCAGCAGAATTGAAGACATCACCAGGAACCAATTCATTTTCAGCTTAGTATATGTACTAATGACAACATACAGATGTGTATTGATATGTGTGAGTGTGGGAGTGTTAGTATATTCACAATTAGTTCCTTACTCTGTCAGCCAAAAGTTCCCAGAAGCAGTTATAGCCCAGTGGCAATAAACCCAGCCAGTTTCCCAGTTTCAGTTTCTTTTAATGTTCTACAACAACAGACAGGAATCAGGACTTCTTGGTGAAATAGCTGATTGAGGGATAGGAAATACACAAGCTGAGCCTGGAGCATCCTGTTTTGTAAAG
Source organism: Aplodontia rufa (assembly GCA_004027875.1). NCBI lineage: Eukaryota > Metazoa > Chordata > Mammalia > Rodentia > Aplodontiidae > Aplodontia > Aplodontia rufa. Next base: position 19,489 of record PVKS010031825.1, read on the forward strand.
AAGAAAGCACTTGGAAAAAAGTTAAAAAACAAAAAAATGCAATGAAGGATGTATGTTAAAGGGAAAACAGATTCAAAAGAAAGAGCTGTCAAGATCCAAAGCAATGCAATTTGATAAGAAATGGATAAATCAATAATAATAATCAATAAAAAATCCTGGATTAAATCCAAGTATAAAATAATCATCAATAAATTAATATTGATATAAATAAATAATTAAATAAATTAATAATTTGAGGAGCAGAGGCAACTCTCTCATTCAGAATTCCAAATAACTTATGTATTTACTTTGTCTGGAAGGAGGTGGAACATAACTTTGCCTAAGGACTTCCTTCCCAAAAGTAGAAAAGTAGGAAAAAGTTAGCCTGACACTAACTTACCCAGGCTTTCAAGACAAAATCAATAGTAAGGAGTGATGTTGACAATAAAACCCTTGAAATAATGTGATGCAGACACTTTAACTCTGTCACAGTCTTCGGTCCCCAAATCCATAAACAAAATTTAATCATGAAAAAACAAACAAATATCAATAGAACACCATTTTACAAAATACCTGACTAGTATTCTCCCAAAATGTCATGGTCATCGTAAACAAGGTAAGTTTAATAAACTGACATAGTCTGGTTGGAGAGGTAACTCAGTGGTAGAGCACTTATTTGCATGCAGGAGGTCCCAGGTTTGATCCCCAATACAGCATACACAAATAAATAAAGGAAAAAATAGATGAAAAAAATCTCTCTCTCCCTCTGTCTCTCTGTCTGTCTCTCTGTCACTCTGCTCTCTCTCTCTGTCTTTTGGAGACATGATGACTAAATTTAACATGATTCTCCTGGCTGGGATCCTGGAACAGAAAAGGGAGCTAGGTATAAACCATGAAAGTGTGGACAAACAAAATAAATAAGCTTTATCGATCATATAACAATAGTACTTCATTAATTATAATAAACTATATGAATGTAATAGAGGAATACGGCTTTGGACTTTATTGGAACTTCATATTCTTCATTTTTTTAACTGTAAAATTGTTTTAAAAACTAAGAATTATTTTAAAAACTAAAAGATATTTTGAATACAATAAGCAAAGCAGGATTATACTTGATACAGATGAAAAGCTAAGTAGAAGTCAAATTAAGTAGCACTTTGTAATCCATGAAAATTTGTTTGAAATTTCTTCTCAGTGCAATAGAAAAATACTGGTAATTTGAATCTGGTATGTGATATCCCATTTATGATTTTTAAAAGTCTAGCACTTCTGCAACAAAATGTGTTTAAGTTGGTGGTATATAGCATAATGGCAGGAGAATTAAAATAAGGCTATTTATTAATTGGGTTATTTATTTGCTTTATTGGTGTTAAGCTTTTTGAGTTTTTTGAATATTCTGGATATTAATCCCCAAGCACAGGGATAGCTGGCCAAGATTTTCTTCTATTCTGTAGGCTCTCTCTTCATGCTCTTAATCATTTCCTCAGTTGTGCCAAAGCTTTTTAGTTTCATGATATCTTAATTTTTAGTTTAATTTCTTTCATTGGGTAATGCTTGTTAAGGAAATTTGTCCCAGCACCTATATGACAGAGTAGATACCCTATATTCTTCTGATCTAATTCCTGTCTTTGATCCATTTCAATTTGAGTTTGGTGCAGGGTGAGAGACACAGTTTCACTTTGTTTTTTCTACACGTACCAATCTGGTTTCCCCAGAAATATTTGTTAAAAAGGCTGTCTTTTCTCCAAAATATAATTTTGGCACCTTTGTCAAATATCAGATGGCTATAGGCATGTGAATTTGTCTGTTTCTCTTCTGTTCTAATGTTCATATTTATTTTGATGCTGTTTTTGTTATGTAGTTTTTAGTTTTGTTAGTTTTTTAGTTTTATTTTGGCTATTCTGTGTTTTTATTCTTCCAAACAAATTTAATTTTTTTTCTAATTCTGTGAAGAATGTCAGAGTTATTCTGATGGGAATTTCATTAAATTCGTATATTGTTTTTGGTAGTATGGCCATTTGACAATATTAATTCTGCCTATTCAAGAATATGGGATGTTCTTCTTTGAGTTCTATAATTTTCCTTATAGAGCTCCTTTATCTCTTTCCTTAGATTAATTCCCAAATATTTAAAATTTTTGAAGTTATTGTGAATGGGATGGTTTTCCTGATTTCTTCCTTGGCTGAATCACTGTTGCAGCACAAGAAAGCTATTGATTTATGGTTTTTGATCCTATATCCTGCTAATTTTCTTTTTTTTTTTATTATTTCTTAGAGAGAGGGACAGTGAGAGAGAGAGAAACAGAGACAGAGAGAGGGAAACAATATTTACTTAGTTTTTCATGTGCCTTTTGTTGCTCTGAGACTTCCCCTGGGTATGTGGTATTGGGGCTCGAACTCATGTACCTGCGCACGCTAGGCAAGCACCATAACTACTGAGCCACCTCTCTAGCCCATCCTGCTACTTTTCTAAACTCCTTTATAAACCATAGAAGTCTTCTGGTGGAGTTTCTTTGGAGTCTCATAGAATCTTGTCATCAGCAAGCAGATAGTTTGACTTCTTCTTTTCCTATTTATATCCATTTGATTTCCTTTTCCTGTTTGATTGCTATGGCGAATGTTTCAAAGACTATTGAATAAGAGTGTTGAAAATGTATAGTCTTGTTTTGTTCCTCATTTTAAAGTCTTCTCTTGTTCCTGATTTTTTAGTTTATTTTAGTTTTCCTCCATTCAGTATGTTGTTGGCTTTGGGTTTGTCATAATTAGCCTTTAGATGTTAAGATAAGTTCCTTCAAACTAGCTTCTCCAGTGGTTTTTTTTTTTTTTTCACTATAGATAGTATTTTTAATTTCACCTCACACAAATAAGTAAAAACAACTTTACACTTATATTTTTCAAATGAATTGTTGAAACTCATGGACAGCTTTTCAAACAATAAATATTTCTATAATGTTGAAATATTTTCAAATAGATAATTAAAAATAAATAATGTTTTAAGAATTTACTTCATTTGAATAGAATGTTTTTTAGACTTTATATTGTTTCTAAATCAGAAAATGTCTTCTAATATTTATGAATATCAAAGTCTCCAGTGTTTTTAATATGAATGGGTAGTGAATATTATTAAAGGTCCTTTCTATATCTATTGAGATGATCATGTGACGCTTGTCCTTAATTTTGTTTAAGTGACAAATTACATTTATTGATTTGCATATGCTGAACCAACCTTATGAAACCCACTTCACTATGGTTTATTATGTTTTTGAATGTGGTTTGCTAATGTTTTATTAAGAATGCTTGTATCTATGTTAATTAGGGCTATTGGTCTTCAGTTTTCTTTCTTTGAGGCATCTCAAAAAATTTAACATGATAATAGTAATAATACTAATGCAGTCGTTAAATGGACAAAAGAACTGAACAAACTTCACAAAGAAGAAACACAGAAGGCCAATAAATATATGAAAAAGTGTTCAACATCTTTAGCAACCAGGGAAATGTAAATCATAGCTACATTTAGATTTCATGTAACTCCAGTCAGAATGACAATGATCAAGAATACCAACAATAATAAATGCTAACAAGATTGTGGGTGAAAGAGAACACTTGTACATTGTTGGTGGAACTGAAGATTAGTACAACT
>PVKS010031826.1:0-23104 GCA_004027875.1 Aplodontia rufa
AGCTACTATGGAACTCTTTAGTAAGGATAGCAATTTCATGAGTTGTAGTCTCACTGCAATTCTGATACTTATAAAAGAAAAAGAAAAGAACAAATGTTGAATCTTTTCAAGAATCAGAGAAATATTTAGTATTAACATTGAGCTAAAAATTATATTCCTCCCTTCCTTAGCCCTCTTCCCTTCCTCTCATGTTCCCTCTTTTCTTTCTGCACCCCCCCTTCTTTTTATTAAAGGGTTTCAGTAGTACTAGAGTTTACACCTGTTATTTTTATAAGCTTTAAATAATCATTAGAAATTCACAGTGCACTTACATCTTAACAAAAAAAATCTTACCATTTTTATTGTTTTCACATTGCTTTATAAAGTTAAAAATCTAGATAGAAACAAAACATTAATATCATGACAAATTATTTATAAAACTTTAAAATAAACATTTATTTCTTTAACTTATGGTTTTAAAACTATAGGTTTAGGGACTGGAGCAGTGGCTTAGCAGTTACAGGGCTTGCCAAGCATGCACAAAGACCTGAGTTCAAACCCTAGCACCAGGTACACAATGCAGAGTTTTTGGAGCAATGAAGGCGACATGAAAAACTAATAAAATTAATTCTATCTTTCTCTCTCTCATTGTCCCTCACTCTTTAAAAAACAAATTAAAAAAATAAACTACAGGTTTATATTTGCACAAATAAAAAAAAAAGAATCAAATTTATCACACTTTAATCTACATCTGAAAAACTCTCTTCAGAGGGTAAAATTGTACAAAATTACTCATATGTTATGCAGCATCAATTAGTGCTTTGTCTGTATATAAATTCTACACTTTTTGGAGTAAGTTGTATTGCTGTTGTTAAACAGTACAGTATTTAGAAACAATAGTAATGTTTGAAGAATATCTAGACTGATTTCAGCTCTATTTAGGAATCCAAAAAAATCAGATTTGTTTGGCTTTAGGTAAATTGTTTCATTTCTCAAATCTGCATTTTTCCCATCCTTGTGAAGAGTATATCTCTCTCTAGGTACGGATTTAAAAGTAGACTACACAGCAGATAGTAAGACCCCTGGTACCTGAGAATCACTCAGTAAGTACAGATGGCACCTGACTTACAGTTTTTCAACTTTACAATAGTGCTAAAATGAGAGTCACCTATAAAGTCTACACTTCGGATTTTGATGTTTGTTTTGGATAGAAGCAGCCCAATACTCTCTTGCAGTATGGGGTGGGGCAGCAGCAGCAAGATGCAGCAACCTGTCATCCACGTGATCACGAGTGCAAAGAGCTGATAGTCCATAGTAGTGTGTTGCCAAACTGTGTTGGTTGGCTGGCTAAATACTAAATTCCTTTTTTTTTTTCTTTTTCTTTTTTTGGTGGTGCTGGTGATCAAACCCCAGTTTGCTCAGCAAATACTCTACCACTGAGCTCCATCCCAGTCTACTATTAAAAGCATCTGTTTTAAGAGAGAGGGACATTGAGAGAGAGAGAGAGAGAATCCATTTTATTAGTTTTTCATATGACTTTCATTGCTCAGACACTTCATTGTGTATGTGGTGCTGCTGTTTGAACTCGGGTCCTTGTGCATGCCAAGCAAGTGATGAAACCGCTTAGCCACAGCTCCAGCCACCTAGTAAAAACATTTTTAACTTAGAATACTTTCAGCTTATGATAGGTTTGTCAGTAGGTAACCCATCATAAGTTGAGAAGAATCTCTAGAAAAATCTATGATTATTATTACTACTGCTGTTTCTCCAGGTTGCAATTCCCAGAAAGAAAAGTGAGGAGTTTTGAGTTTAGGATATTGACTGAATGCTCTTGAACTAAACAGTGTACCCTAAGGAAGTGAGCAGGACTGGTACAGAGAATGGTGCTTTGGTTTATACTTCTGAGAGTGTTGGAAAAAAGGGTCCTTCAAAGTTGTTGAGCATTAGGCCAAGGAGTGTAGGCTTTAATCTTCCTTATTGAACAGTTGTTTGCTATTTGATGGGGACCCCAGAGCAACTTAGTGCTTCTGAACAAGTCAATTCTGTGCAACCGAGCCTGTCCTGAAAGGCCTGAGAGCTGAGGGCTGACTTTCAACAGCATTCCCTGCAGTGGGGCAGCAAGCACTTCCTTGATGGGGAAATAAAGCAACACATTACAGTGTCTGCATCAGTTATTATTGTCATATTATTATTCTTTGTCTTTTCATAATATCAATATTATAGAAATTATTGGCATTGAAATATCATTTTCAACTCTCAATATCATTGATAGAACACAATTGCAAAATCAGTTAATCCTGGTGCTATTTTAATAAAACAACATAAACGTATATCGAAGATATGTTCGCCATCTGTTGGTACATTTGAGTAACTAAGTCTATGTCAGATTAAAAAATAGTGTGTAGGGGCTGGAGCAATGGCTCAGTGGTTAAGGCGCTTGCCTGGCAATTGCGAGGATGTGAGCTCAAACCCCAGTGCCACATAGACAACGAAGTGTCTCAGGAATGAAAGTCACATGAAAAACTAAATAAAGATTGCTTCTCCCTTTCTTTCTCTCTCTCTCTCTCTCTCTCTCTCCCCCCTCTTTCTTAAAACATAAAATAAAATAAAATAAATAAAATAACTTGTGGCCAGGCACCATGGTGCATGTCTGTGATCCAGCAACTTGGGAGGTTGAGGCAGGAGAACTGCAAGTTCAAAGCCAGCCCTAGCAACTTAGCAAGACCCTAACAAACTCAGCGAGACCCTGTATTGAAATAAATATAAAAAGGGGTGCAGATGTGGCTCAGTGGTTAAGCACCCTTGGGTTCAATCCCTGATTCCTCCCACCAACACACACAAAAAATCCATGAATGAATCATTAAGAGAATTTTCCTTTGTTCTTAGAAAACATACCTTTGTTGAAAGCATCCAGTGCCTTTGTCAGAACTTGGTGAATTCCCTGGATCTGGAGGTGAGCAAGTGTTAAAGATGCTTCTCTCCTCTTGGCTCCTGCTCCTGTGCATGTTCTACACACAATGCCTGCATTCCATTCCACATCAGTCTTTAAAAATGAAATGACATTTATCCAGTGCTAAACATGTCCCAGGAAATAACTAAGCACTATACATACGTGACCTCTTATTTTAATACCTTCACAGGTATTCCTCATTTTCAGAAGAGGAAACAAGACGTTGAGGGTAAGTAACTTCCCAGGATTGGGTAACAGGGAGTATCTGAGTTCAGGTAGCTACATTCTAAAGTTTATGTTCTTACCCAGACTGCCTTAAACTTCTGACCTTTCTGGACAATAAAATCAAAGAAATGGAAGCCACTACAGTCACAGATCATATTCCCAAGTCAAATTAATTTTATTACATGCATATGGGTAGAGGATATTAATTATAGAAAGATACATTTAAAGTTAATACTATAGAAAAATACATTTAGTATCACATCCGAAAACTGCTTCTTACCATCTAACACACAGCCGTCTCCGTGTTCATCATTTCACAAAAGCTTTAGGTTTAGTGGCTGTCCTCTCTGTGTTTTCCTTTTTCTTCCCCTATAGATTTAACACCCATTATTTTCATCACTATTATATGACAAAAACAAAAATCCACAAACCTACACATTCCTCAAAATTTGACATTGGGAGTAACTTACCAAATAACTCATAGATTTTCCACATGATGACTCTCATAAGAAGGACTTTTTATGCCTTTTGTGAAAGTAATATTTCAGATCTTACCACATATTTGGTGTATATCCAGTGATTTTTGAAGGCATTATTTAGTGACAAACTCCTCATGAATTCTTTACATCATTAGATAAATAAATCATTTGTCAATTTAGGTCAATTTCTGAACAATGCTATGATTTTAACATCCTGGATTTGACATATAAAAAGCAGTGTGGTGAAATCAGGAAAATCTGATATATGTAAGATGTAAAAATCATATGGTCTTAGAATGATGCTTTCTTATTTGGCAGATAAAATTTTCTAAACTTTATGATAGTTAATAAATAATCAAAAACTTATCTGATTCTCAATATTACCTTTACTTTTATATACCACTCATTGAATAAAATTTCAAATAACTTTATAAACATAAGCATGAAATGCTATCAACTTTCACCAAAATCTGAATCATCTTAATTCACTTTAAAAATTAATTATCTTGCTAAGAAAGTAGGGAAGGACCATAATTAATATAAGTTTATTTTTAAGAAAAAAATTGTTAAAGTAATCTAAAACATGTTCCTCACTATTGCTAAGATTCTTATTCAAATGACATTATTTAAAATGCTGAAGTGTTTTAGAGGTTTGCTATGGAGAGATATCTTATCAATTTCATGGATAATTATTTTTGTGCATTAGCTTGGTATTGCATTTAAAAGAAGGAAGAATCTCCTTAGTCATTATTTTACTGCTACCCTTGTTTTTTAAAGTACAAAATTTTTAAATGTATGCTATGACATTTAGTGCAAATTTAAAAGTAACAAATTTGATAAGACTTATTCTACAAACTAGTTAAAAATTGCTGGGCAAACATTGAAATGAAATTTGGAATGAAAACCCTCACAGGCTTGCTCAATATATAAAAAGAAAGGAAGTGCATAACTACTTTAGGTGCATTAGAAAGAGGAAAGGAAGATGCTCCAATTCATGGACATTCTTTACTGACTCTAAATATGAAAATACTAAGGGTAAAAGAGACAAAATGTATTTCCCTGGCTTTAATGTCAATTTTACTTTGCCTAACATGTGAAAAAAATTTAAGCTGGAACCTTAGGGGGACGATGAGGTAGAATTGAGGTGTTCAAAAGCGTAAGTGAAGATCAAAAAGTATTTTACTGCAGGCTCATATTTAATAAAATGTGAAAGAAAAAATGCATTAGAAAGAAATGGTAATAAAAAAGGAAGATACTCTTACAAGCTTATCCTCAATGATATCGACTTTTTTTACTCAAGTTAATGCAATTCAACCTTTACAAAAATCTTTGCTGTATCCCAGGTGCCATTTTAAAGCATTACAGAGATAAAAGCTTGATATACCTTTTTAGAAAGATTTATTCAAAGGAATCTGACCAACTTGAACTCTCAAAGCTCTTCTGTGCCACCAGCTGGGGCTGTCTTAGGCACCCCAGAGTCAGTCTATCCCCCAGGTTCTGGGAGCTATGGAAACTCCTCCCGAAGGCATTAAGGAGTCCTCAGTTACTCCAGGTGCATACTAAGCCATCCTTACAGACTCCAGGAACTGCCTTTTCACTCTGATTCTAATAATAGGGCTTAGTTATTATTTTACTTTCAGTCACTTAATGAACAAGAGATCTCATTTTATTTATCATCTTAAAAATCTCAGGGTCCTTTTCTGCCTGCACTATATTTCTGACTGTGGGAAAACCTCAAACTCTAAACTAATGGCCTGTAAGCCCAAGGACTAGGGAGGCTGAGACAGACTCCACAATTTAGGGAAGTTGTCTCAAAATAAAAAGATAAGAAGAGCTGGGGATGTGGTTCAGTACCGCTGGGTTCAATCCCTAGTACCACTGTCCTAAAAACACCCAAGTACTATCTGCCTTCCTCCCCTTTCTTTTCTAAGAAAGAAAGGGACAGTGAAATTGAAAGAGAGAGAGAGAGAAAGAGAGAGAGAGAGAAGTAATTTTATTTAGTTTTTCATATGGTTTCCATTGCTCCAGCACTTCATTGGGTACGTGTTGCTGGGATTTGAACACCCGTCCTCGCACAAGCCAAGAAAGCCCTATAACTGCTCAGCCACCACTCCAGCATCTTCCTCCACTTTCTGACATCCACATACTTAAAAAAAAAAACCCTCTTGGAACCTTCCTGATGCTAACCGTATGGAGAAAATTCATCATTGACAACACACAAAAAAGTATAACTCCATGGTATATTCTTCATCTATTCCAGAGAAGTCGTTATCCATGACAGCTTCAGTTTTCTATTTGCCAGGTCTACCTATTTTTATTTATTTATTTTTTGTTCTGAAATGTGTATTCAAAGTTAAGCTCCCACAGACATAGCACTTTTTAATTTTAATGATCCAAAAATCCTTAATGTGTTTCAGGTAGAAATGTTACAGAGTTGAGAATATTATGATGGTGACAACAATGAAAATGACAAAAGAAACAACAAAAAAAGGATTTTTATCAAGTGCTGCATGGATAAAAATCAATGTGTGTGCAAAGGCAGGAGTCAAGCCTAATGAAGAGGAGATACAGTGACTGAAGGTCTGCAGGGGGATTTATGGAGCCAGGCACTAAGATACTGTCCATAAAGGGAATTTTGGAGTTTTATTTTCTATTAATATAGACACAGGGACAAAGTCTGAATCTCTACTCTGTGATTTTGATTAACTCAGTATTGCTTGATTTCTTTATCTTCAAAAGGGGCCATGTCAGAAAATACTTTGAGAGCAAATTAGTTACTTAGTATTTGTAAAAATTAAACATTGCTTAGCTACTAGTAATTATTATAGAAGCTATCACCAATATTAGGAGAAGGAGAAGGAGAAGAAGCTGGCAGGTCTGGTGAGTGGTGAAGGTCCAGGCTGCATTTCTAGGATGGAGACTCCTTGATGTGTCCACCCACGGGAGGGACTGGAAAAACACAGGGCCCACTTAGCTCTCTCCAGCACTTTTATAATGTTGCTAATCCCACTTGTGAGGGCCGAGTTTGAGTGGATAATCACCTCTTCTACTGCTGTATTGGGATTAAGTTCCAACCTTCCTAACAGAGCCTAGCTATCTTTCTGGGCACATTAGGTGAGGGCCCCCTCCAGAGGCTGAAAGGAAGATTCAATTCAATGACAAGCCATTTTTTGACAGTGAGATAGAGAGAGAGACAAAGAGAATCAGTTTTTTTTTTTTTTTTTAGTTTTTCACATGGCTTTCATTGCTCCAACACTTAGTTGTGTATGTGGGGGTGCTAGGGTTTGAAACTGCACTTGTGCATGCTGGGCAAGTGCTGTAACAGCCAAGCCACTACTCCAGCCCCATGATAAGCCATTTTTACCATGCCCTGTGAATAATTAAGGGTCCCTTCAGTCAACACTTCAATAGCAATACTACCTTTGCAAACTAGAACAAAGACAACCTCTGATTATGGCCTTTCAAATATGGCCTACTAAGTGCAATTTAAAGTCAATTTACAAGCACAAAAAATTGCAAACATATTACTCTGAATATTACATTACTTCATTGCAAATTCCAGATAGTATAACATTATCTCATGTGAAAAAAAATGGTAAGGGAGTATTATCATTATTTAAATTGGAGATTAGCAGGTAGTCCTAATTTGGGGCTGTGGTGTGATGTTTTGGTACAGAAGTCACTGTGGGTCACAGTGCATCTGGTGAAAAAGGACTTGGTGACTAAAAGTACACTGAAGTTGCATCTGGACCACTAGAAATAGGAGGCAAAGCAAATGAACAGGCAAAGACAGACTGACGTCAACCTGCCCAGGGGCATCCCTTGGTTGCATCACACCCCACCCTATACTCATTTTGCAAAGTATATCCTCAGATTCTCCTATAGTTACAAAAATTGTCCTAACCTATTTGCCACAGGGTGTTTGTTGATCTTTGTCCAACTTCATTATCCTTTCATCTGTTTCTGTCCCCTACTTTGTAGGCACCAGTGGTACAGGACCTACATCTTTCTGGGCTGTGACCATAAGGGCAGGAAGGACTGAGGCACCCTGTCCTTGAGTAAACACTTTTCCTCTGAATTCCTCACAAGAATGGTTCTCTGAACAGACTCAGCACCACTTCAGATGTAAAAGTGCATCTCTGTTCCTGTATCTAGTCTCAAATATATTTGTAAAAAACTATGATCCAAAATTATGGTTATTTCTCCCAATAAAACTAGAATCCTTAGACAGAAAATGAAAGGAAGGGGGGTTAAATTAAATATTGAGCAATTATGATCAATCAAAAAAATTAGTTCAGGTAGAACTTCATCTTTTTAATCACCTTGACAGGAATTAATATCCATTTTAAAGACGTGGAAGAAGAATTTATGTAGGCTACCTTGTATACACTTACATATCTAGAAGTTGTGATTCTTTTTTTTTTTATTTCCTCTTTTCATACTGGGGATTGAGCCCAGGGGCACTAACCCACTTCTTCAGCCATTTTATGTTTTATTTATTTATTATTTTTAAAGAGATACAAAGAGAGAAATAATTTGATTTAGTTTTTCATGTGGCTTTTGTTGCTCCAACAGTTCATTGTGTACTTGGTACTGGGGTTAGAACTCTTGTCCTCATGTATGCCAGGCAAGCCTCATAACCACTGAGCCACCGCTCCAGCCCCCCTTCTATGTTTTATTTTGAGACTGTTTCCCTAAGTTGCTCAGGTTGGCTTTGAACTTATGATCCTCTAGTCTCAATCTCCCGAGTTACTGGAATTATACATCTGTGCCACTCTGCTAATGATGGTTATATTTTTTTAGAACAAGCTTAGTTAATTCTAAACAACTTATTAAACTGGTTTGACAAGTTTATTGACATAGAGAAAAGTAGTAGCAGAGTTGTATTACACATACATATTGAAAAACAATGAGGAAGATTCATTCAGTTGATAATAAGTACATCCAGAAACTAATATGCACATTATGTCACAAGACAATAAACTTTCCTAATTTAATAAAAAATAATACTATTTTTCTATTCTAATAGAATAGTTGCAAGTCACATATAAAAATAATCCAAGATGGAATAATATCAGATGGTACATTTTATTATACATACATAAATTCAATTTAGAAAAAAAAGGTCTGGTAAATTTCAAGCTATCTTGAATCATCAGTCTTTAAAATAATCTTTTGCTAACAGATGTGTTTACTTTTATTACAGTTGAAAGCCATTTGGGGAATTTTTAAAATAGTGAATAAAGTTAAAGTAAAGTAAACTTTAAAGAATTGGGATTTGAAGTTTGCTGTTTTCTTTGAAAATTATGGTTTATTGAATCTGACACATGGGATTGAAAGAGCAGTAAGAGAGACTATAGAAAGGAATATTTCTATGTTGCTAATATTTTCTAATGGGGATACAAACTTGTCTGATTAAGTCTGTAAATTCACCTTTGAAAACATTAAAAAAAAAGTCCAATCTCACATACTTTCCTTTGAAATCACTTAGAAGATTACCAGTCATCATTTCCGTAGTTTGGAGTATTCACTTACTAAAATCTATACTTACAAATTATTGAAACATTTCAAAATTTAAAATTTAACATTATAATTGCAATATAATTTATATAATAATACATTTTCCTGTTTTGCACAACCTAATGAATCATTTCCTACATCCTGCTTGAATTAGTGCCTCTCCCACACCCATTCCCTAAGCAACCTCTGAATTGCTGCCTTCACAGGTTGTCTTTTCTAGATACTTCATGTAAACAAGCACATGATGAAAAATCTGTTGAGTTTGGGACCTTTCATTTAGATAAATGCTTAGAGGAATTTATATTTTTATCATGTATTAATCCATTTCTCCTTCCTGATTCATATTTTATTATGAGTATATGTGGCATTATTTATTAATTTACTAAAGATGGTAAACATAATGCTGACCCCAACAATGTGCCAGCATTATTCTTTCAAGTATTGGGGTATTACAAATGATACCACTATGAACAACACAAATATACCTTTGTGCAGACATATGTATATATTTTTTTCTAAGTTTTTTTCTATGAGTAAACTTGAGTCATATGATTTATTTGAACATATTAGGTAGTTATCCAGCTATTTTTATATATTCTATATCCCCACCTAGCAATATATTAAGGTCTGTGCACATTGTGACTCGAATTTTATTCTAGTGGGTGCAAAGTGGTATGTTGTAGTTTTAATTTGCATTTATCATTTGAATGCTGATGCTAAGCATCTTAAAACATGGTTTTTTTTCATCAATCAATTTCCTTGGTAAAATGTGTCTACAAACTTTTGCCCAATTTTTCATAGAGCTTTTGTCTATGTGCTGATTTAATTTTAAGCATATTTATATACTCATCTATGTTCTGAGTATAAGTTCTTTATCAGATACATTGTTTCTAATTATTTTCTTGTGTTTTCTAATTTTCTTTTCCATTTCTCTACTGTTTTTTTTTCTTTTTAATGAAGTGGAACCATTTTTTTTTTTATAAAGAGAGAGGGACAGTGAGAGACAGAGAAAGAGAGAAACAACTTTATTTAGTTTTTCACATGGCCTTAGTTGCTCCAACACTCAGTTGTGTACATGGTGCTGGGGTTTGAACCCGGGTCCTCATGCTTGCCAGGCAAGCGCCGAAACCGCTGAGCCACCACTCCAGACCAAGTGGAACCATTTTTAACTTGAGTAATTCCAGTCTGTTTTTTGTAGAATATGTATTGGGTGTTGTATTTAAGACATCTTTGTTCAGCTCTAATAATAGAATTTTCTGAAGTTTTTTTTTTCTAGAGATTCTACAGTTTATAAGATCTAAGTCTATGGCCCTGTTTTAGATAATTTTTTCTGATATTTGAATTAAAGATATTGCATCATCATTTACTTTTGGATATGCAATTGGGTCAGAAACACTTGCTATAAAGACTTTTCCTTACCTGTTGAATTGTCGTGAAACATTTGCAAAAGTCATTCCCCAATAAACATAAGGTTTTATTTCTGGACTTAAATCTACTGCCTATTTAGAAGCCAATACCAACAACAATGAATTGCAAAATTGAGGGATATAAACTCCCCAAATACCTTCTTTTTTAAAAAAAATGTTTTGTCTATTGTAAGTCCTTTGAGTATCTATATAAATTTATGTATCTTCAAATAACTTCCTGGAAAACTTAGATTGGTTTTTGATAAGGATTAACATGGACTTACATCAATATGGGGAGAGTTTACATCTCTATTTAATTAGATCTTATTAGTTTGAGTCAGAAGCTGGAACAATTGGAAATATGTGATATATGAGATAGATTTCATATTTTTTTTAAATTTCTCACCTCCCTTTAAATAAATTGGCATTTTAAATATAAATTTTTTACCCTCTCTCATTTACAAATTAGTTTCCAGGTGTCACAAAATTTCAACTCCTCAAAATAACTTCTTGTGCATTTTGTAGATAAATTAATAATTTCACACACACATCACTTGTTTTCTTTCTATTGTTTTATTGTACATAACAACTACATTCAATTGCTTGGGTTACATATTTAGCACCTACATCCCAAAATCTAGAGTATATATGTTCTGCACTGAAAATTTCATGTCTTTACTTTCTTAGCTGGCTCTTAACCCTGTTATCTCAATGCTAAATTTACTATGAACTTTTTATTTGGCTCAGTCTCTTCTGCCTTTCATGAGTAACAACATATCCAGCATTCTGGACTATTCCTTGCTTGTCACCCTGAAGATACTTTGGGATTTTGTTCCTTGATACATATGCTTGCTACCAATTAATTCTAGAATCAAGAGATAGAAAGTAAAAATACCTCCTGATTTATATGACTATGGCTTCTCTGAAACCCAAATACATACATTTTCTAGTGATTTCTTCAAAATGTGTTGTAACCCTGATGACATCCACGCTTATGTAAAATTCAAATACATTGTGCAATTCCTGTAAAGCATATTCAGTGTCTAGATATTTCATCTGATTTACACAGTGCATTATGAAATTGACAAGTGCATGTATTTTAAGGTGGTATCTCCTTGACTCATTATACAGAAAAAGAAATTACCCTGAAATACTACACATTTTCAGAACAGTTATACCAGTGTAAAAATCGGCCAATTCTTTGTAACTGCAAACTTTCTATCTCTGGTTCTTCTCTCTTCAATTCTCAAAATCTGTAAGTTTTCAAAAAGGTTTTCTTGTCACTGTCCTTCTTCCTTGTTCTCTGCCTTCATCCTATGCAAGGAAATGTGATCTTTGCCTTCTGAATCAAAGCTTTAGGCCCTCAGCATTTGAATTTCTGAGGCCACAGATACCACATGTACATGGTGGATGTATATATATATATATAATCTTTCTGAAAGGCAAAATAAAATTAAGCAAACAATAACAGCAACAAAACAAATGTTTCCATACACGGGACTAGACTTCCTCAGGAATAAAATGGCAGTATCACAGTGTAATATGGGTGATGGGGATGAATCTATGCCACAGCCTTACAACACAAACTAAAGTTTTATCTATTTTGAAATAAGAAATATGAACCTTTTTAGTAACTCTCCTAATCAGAGTATATGTTTTTCTTTATCATGGGTTTTGTTTCCAAAATTTCAGTTGGTCTATCTGCATCTTTAAGTTTAGCAAACATCCTTCTCTAAAATAAAAATTGATATTTCTCCTACTCTATTACTTTAAAATAGTTGCCTATATTTGTGTTTTGCTAAAATTTGTTTTAGATATGTTACTTTGAGAATTAAATTTAAATTAAATGTGAGTCTAATTCTTAAAATCTTATTCTACTAGTCACCATATTTCAACTCTTAAGGCATATATTATATTATATATATTATATATAAGTATATATGCATGGCTATATATATATTCATACTTTTCAAAACAAAGATAAATGTACTCACTGCTCTGATACATAAGTTTGCACCGGTTTGGGGACACCATCCTGTGTCTCCTCAGCTTGCACCCTTTTATCAACAAAAAACGGTGTTCTAAGATTCAACTTGCTGTAGAGACTTAAATGCTCTTTATACACACACACACACACTCACACACACACACTTTGAGGATCCTCAAAGAGATGTATCCTCAGGTCCTTTTCAGTGCTGTACTGCACTGCTGAGACAGTTCTACGGACAGACTTTGAAGAGCCAGTGAGAGGTGGTCTAGGTAATTCGCATGGTCCCACTCCCAATGCCTTTGAGGCAGCACTCTGAAAAATGTATTCTGCGACACTGCTAAATTGCAAAATAGTTTTCAAAACAGAGAATAAAAATAAATGACAGGTTTACTCCAATTAATCTATTCCCTTTTCTTCTTAGTGTCAAGAACACCGTAGTATGGCAAATTCTGTGTATGTCTGTTTTAATTCATGTGCTGGAATTAGCTGATGTAATTCACTATTTATCAGTTTGAGGCTGCATATCACCTCTAGGAAGGCAGTGTCCAACAGCATTTTTGTGTTCCTCCACTGAAAAGTTCCTGAAGAAACCATTTTTTTCTGTTAAGCATTTAACATTATCCAAGGCTTAGATTTTCATTAAGAAAAATTACAAAATGTTCCACAAAAAGTTTGAATCAACGTAAGTGTACCTGTTTTCATGCACTCTTATCTGATGTCTATGTGGCAGTGATGGAAAGCATTGAACTTTAGACATCATTGAGTACATATTAATAAATTTTAATTGACTTGTTACAAAAAGTCCATTTTCAGAAAAATGTTACTTGCACATTTTTATAACATGATTCAATCTAAACTAGAACATTCATTTCTGAATAATTAATAGGTAAACTAAATATTTGTAATGCATGATAATGTGTGCTTTGATTTTGACAGTTCTATTAACTAGCAGTATAATCTTCTGATAGTTATTGAATTTATGTGTAATGTGTGTAAAATATGTACATTGTAATGTTTAGGGAGCAAATTGAATAGTTATGTTTTTATTAGAGCATTATAGTTACACTTAGTAATTGGAATTTAATACATGCATGGAATTTCATTTACTGCATTTTCATCTCTATGTCTGCATTTCTCCTCCCTTCCTCCCTCACCTTTTTCTCTTCCTCTACTCTTCTTTTCATTCATTTACTATCTTTATGTGGTGATTTATGTATATATATATAAAAAATACATTTTGATGCATGTAATAGTTAATATTTCTGAATTATATGTTTATTTTTATGTCAAAATATAGTAATCCTTCAACATTTGTTAGTCAATGATATTATATTTTCTCTGAATTCATAAACCCATCTGATCTGGTATCCACATCTTTTAAATAGATTTTAGGATGGTATTTTAATTCCTTTCTCATCTTCGTCTGTTTGTATTTTTATAAATAATACCTAGGGCTGGATGACTTATACAGAGTTTTATTATGCTCGTGATTCTGGTAGCTGGAGGGTGTGAACAGCAAGGTGTCAATATCCTCGTGAAGGCCCCTTGGCTGCGTCACAGCATGGTGGAGAAGCAGAAAGGGAACTCAGCACATACAGGATGGGCAGAGGCACAAGAAGACGTGCAAGAGAGGCCACTGAGTGAGGCAGGATGTAATGATCCAAAGAAACAAAGTTAGCTTTCTTATTTTTTCACAATGATCCATTCTCAGCAGTACTAATCCATACCTATCAAGAACCCAGCCATTACAAGGAGAGAGCATGAATCTATTCATCAGGGCAGACTTATGGTTTAATTACATTCCAGTAAGGCCCTAATTCTTACAAGTTTCAATGAATCAATACCCTTATATTGGATACAAAGCTTCCATTTCATGAACCTTGGGCAAATACTTATAGCATTTATGTTATTTATATATAATGTAATTATTAAAATGATTTAAGTGTGCCTTGGTATGTAATTTGCATTTTTATTTGATCATTTGTTAGTCTTTTCTTTTAACTAAAACAAGTGCTTCTGTGTGTATAGGTACGTGTGTGTGTGTGTGTGTGTGTGTGCTTGCATGCACATGTATGTGGGGGTGCACTCATTTGGCACCTAATAGTTTAGATCCATGTAATTAAAGCAGAAATTAAATTTTTTGATGATAAGTTAGTTGCAGATTTTGCAAACTCAATTCAGTTTTGATTTGTCTTGGTTTCTTGGTCTTTGTCCTCTTGATATTTTGACTGGGTATTTTCCATTTGTTTCCTCTCTTTGGTGACTGGAAAGCTTTGGATAAAATATTTTTTTCTTTGGAATTTTAAATTGAGTCCAAGTCCTGAAGCATACTAAGCAAACACTTTACCAAAGAAATACATCAATTGTCTCCTTTTGTTTTTTGTAATTTTATTTTGTAACATGGTCTTACTTGTTAACTAGGCTGGCTTCAAACTGTGATCCACTTGTCTCAACCTCTCTAGTAGCTGGGATTGTAAGTGTGCACCATTAAGTTTGACTAGGAAAGTTTTATCTTAAATCTTTTAGCTCTTTTATGTCTTAACTCCCATTCTTATGCTTCAAATTCTAGAAAATATCATGTAATAGAGAGTAGCTACATCTCTCATGGAGGTTCCTTATTTTCCTACTTAAAAATTGCTGTTAAGTACTACTTTTATGAGAAATAAATTATTAATCTATAAATATTTTATAATTGCTATTAACAGAACTTTATTATTTTTATAAGGACTTTTTCTTATGAACTACATTGCATTATTAAAGATTTCAGTATACCTTGTTAGTGGCCCTCTGATGGAATCTGGCATTTAGGAGCAAATCCAAGTAGTTCAACAAATTGAGGGAGAATGTCAGGGTTTGCAATTTCTCCATTTTGTGGTCATTTGTGATAGCCTATAATAATTTTAATCATTACTAGTTTCACTTTCTACTATTTGAGAAACTCAGTATGAGCTAAGCCTGGTACCCAGTCTATGTTTTGCATCAGAAATTCTCTCCTGATTTAAAACATCCCAGGGTTACCCTGAAATGACTTCCTATATCCAAGTTTTAATTGATCAAGTCCTCCTTGTTTTTAGATTGGTTCAAAGTCTTTTTATATTAGTTATTTATTACTGTTTTGTAATATTTTATTATTTTCTATTTTGTGTTCCATTGGGAACCTGAGCATTCTATGCCTACTGTAATTTACCCTCACAGGGAAGATATCTAGAGATAGTTATTAATAGCTCATAAGAAGTGTATAAGTTTTACTTAAAATCCCAAGCCCATTGCACAAACTTCAAGATGTAAACTGAATTTCAAAATTGTTCAGAATATATGTGCTCATAAACTAGCTGAATTTGTCTGACAGAGTTCATCTTTTCCTTTCATTTTTATTTAGCTTCATATAGCCTATTTCACTATCTCAGCAAATTAGTTTTAAATGTGTTTTGAATATCTATTTGTATGTATTTGTTTTTAAAGTGATTTGCAGAGGAGTTGGTCAAAGGAGCAAATCTGCCATCCTGGGGGAAAGAGAAAATTTATATTATTTTTACATAAATTTCCTTATGCCATCTTCATATGGTTTGAATATCATAATTAAAAAGTAGATTAATTTTAAATTTTCAAAAGAGGGAATTATTATGTGACCAAAGATATATAGCTTATTATCTTTTCTATTCCTAAATAAGATTTTTCATGATAGAATTCCTTTCTTTGTGTTGTTGCTATACATAACTGGCAAAAAAAATAGCAGAGGAAATAATTTCCATGTTAATAATTAGAAAAAAACATCAGTTGTCTACTGGGGAAGATGCAAATGAGACCAACTGAATTTCAGTGAAAGAGGGAAACAAATGTAAAACTTTATGTTACCACACCTAAACAAGGCAAATGGAACAAAATATCTAATAAATTAGAAGAAATTACTTTTATTTTTAGCAATAATTAATACAAAAACATTTGAAGACTCTCCAAGTATTGCAAAATGCATTTTATTAGATATTTTCTTTAAAAGTGTTTTTAAAAAAATTTCAGTGTAATTTATATCAAAAATTATGTCCTATATTTTAATACTATGATTGTGTATATAATTTTATTCTTCATGGGGCCATTTTTCACATCTTAATTTTGTATATGGTATAAATAAATCTGTTTGACATACACAGTTTTTTCCAAAATTTCTCTTAGAAATAATAATGTATGTT
Source organism: Aplodontia rufa (assembly GCA_004027875.1). Taxonomy (NCBI): domain Eukaryota; kingdom Metazoa; phylum Chordata; class Mammalia; order Rodentia; family Aplodontiidae; genus Aplodontia; species Aplodontia rufa. The sequence continues at coordinate 16,737 of PVKS010031826.1, forward strand.
TCACATGAAATTTTATATAACATTCTATTTTATGGAAACACAGATAGTATTTTATATGTTCTTTTACTTTTTAGAATTCACTTCTTTATAAAATTGTCAGAGAAAGTATTGAAGTTCTTCTGATGAATGCAATCATTAAAGCCTTCCTAGGCACTTAAAACCTGTAACTATGTTTTTCAAATATCCATATAGCAGAAATTAGATGAATAAATTAAGCACATTTTCATAGTTAGTGTAATACACCATTTACAAATTCTGTCTAATGAAAAAACTAATCTTTGTTCATTCTTCCAAGAATCTAAGGTAAATCATATACTGAATTTAGCTCTTTTTTATAATGGCCAAAGAAATATTTTGAAGATATGTAAAATGATAGTCTCCACAGTGAAGTGTTCATTGCAAAATGATCAATTGGCAGGGGGAAAGAAGTATCTTAATAGCTGTCTAAATTTCAATCACAACCTTTAACATGCCGTTTTATAACTACTTTAAGATGTATTGTGCACAATATATAACTTTAAAGGAATATAGAAAAATATAAATACGTTTTCTTGCTACCTAAAATACTATGATTCTCAAAACTAAATTGTATGAATATATTAAAATTAAGGCAAAATAGGTTAATGTTCATTTGGCAGTTGCATTATAAAAGGTAGTATAGTCATATGGGCATTTGAACAAGGATGAAATATACTGCCCTTCCCAATTCTGAGATTCCATAATTCCTCAATCCACATATTCCTCAAATATCATTTAATATTAATCATAAATCACTTTAATCCACAAACATTAAAACAATAGGTGATTCCAACTAAATATATTTTTGTCAAAATAAGAAAGTTGCACTCTGTTATATTATTTCCTTTATTTCTCTTCCACAATGTTATAGAAATTAAGTGGTGTTGCATTTTAGGATAATAACAAACATCTTCTGGAAAACATAATACTGTATCAAATGCATATGTGAAGAAATGGCCTGAAAGAGATTCAAGAGTTTTTCAAGGTTTTCAAAGTCACCCTGATTGTAAATACAGACAATAGGATATGAAACCATTTAGAATTTCTTATGTGTTCTTATATTGTGCTACATTATATTTAATTAAGATAAGTTCTATGCCCCTCCTATTTTTTGCTGAAGTGGATGTATTGTGAATACAGTGCCTACTAATGACTGTGACAGAAATAATCATGTCATTATCCACATAAAGCTTCTTTAAAAATCTGGGAAAATACTTTACAATCACAGTAAAACTTAGTTATCTAATGTTTTTTAAAATAAGAAATTTATTTATTGAACAAACAAGCTTCTAATGAAATAATATTTCATATATACATATATATATATATAAATTCTAAAAATTTAATTTACCCCCCAAGAGCCTCCCCTAATTACCAACCCTTATCCCTCCCTCCCCTCCTTCCCAATACATCTCTATGAATGCCTTAGGTTGTATGTCATTACACCAGATTTAAAACATGAAAATTGACCTCCTTTCTCCATGGCCAGTGTCTAACTCCAGCCTCCACAGATGAGTAAAGACATTCGACCCTTGGTTCTCTGGGTTATGCTTATTTCACTCAGCATAATTTCTTCCATAGCCGTCCATTTACCTTCAAAGGCTGCAATATCATTGTTTCTAATTGCTGAGTAGAACTCCATGGTACATATGTACCACAGTTTTTGGATCCATTCATCCAGTGAGGGACATCTAGGTTGTTTCCATAATTTAGCTCTTGTAAATTGAGCTGCTATGAACATTGATTTTGCTGTGTCAGTGTAGTATGCTGATTCTACATCCCCTGGAAAAATGCCCAAGAGAGGAATATTAGGATCATATGGTGGGCTTATCCCTCGTTTTTTGAGGATTCTCCACACTGCTTTCCAGAGGGGCTGTACCAGTCTGCAGTTCCACCAACAGTGTGTTAGTGTACCTATCTCTTCACAACCCCTCCAGCATCTATTATTGTTTTTCTTCATTCTTGCCAATCTGACGGGCATGAGGTGATATCTTAATGTAGTTTTCATTTGCATTTCTCTGATTACTAGTGATTTAGAGCACTTTCTCATGTATTCATTGCCCTGATCAATGTCCTCTGTTGAGAAGTTAATGGCTCCTTCCGCATTTCCATTTTGAAAATTATGATCCTTATAAGACTCTTTGTCTTTGGCTTCTTTATCTCAGGAGATTTGGGGAGAGACAAACTGTTTATTTTCATCCATTTACAGTTGACAATTTATTTTAGAGATCATTTCTGGGAAGATGATTGTAACTCTAATTAAATAGCACGTCATGAAGGCATTTGCTTTAACAGATCTGTTGCCATCATATTATCAGCCAGATGTAAAACTGACATACTGATGTATTTGTCCTGCACTTTTACATTGCCCCATTTCTGTCTTTTTTTGTTTAATCTCCATTGCATGTACAATTTTAAAAGATCACTATGTTACCACAGGAATACCTTTATCTGGAAAAATAATTACAATATATTTGAATCATCAAAAAAGGAGAACAAATTAAGTAATGATATATGAAGATAATTACAATTTAATCCCAGATCTGATTAAAAAAGCCAAGCTTTTTACAGATAATAATCAACAAATCTGATACTAATAATTTTAATTAAAGGGATATAATTTATTCCACATAGACTAACATTATTCATACAGGTATCTAACAGAATGCTTGATCCTTATCTTCTAAAGAGGTTAATTTATTCCATTAATGTTTCCTCCCTTTTATGATAAAATCTGAATCAATGAAAATACTGGAGTTCTAACACAAAACCTTTTTTTTCCCTCTCAATCCTAAACCAGTTATAGATAACACAAAACAAAAGCTAGAAACATTCAGAGGAGGCACAGAACAATCAGTTGTATAATTGGTAAATTGGACATAGGAAATCATAGCTAGCAGTTCTCCTATGGATAATAGCCAGTGTCAAGGTGTCTTATAATTCCAGATTGTTTCACAAACTGGTGTCTACCCCCACACAGAGGAGCAAAAGTAGGTATTATTGCAAGCAACATAATTTTCCAAGAGAAATAAGGAATGTAGAATGAATTGAGGTCACTCAAACCTTCAAATATATCATTCCTTTAGTTTTAAGCTTCCTCTAGATGGAAAAAGCATCATGAATGGGGTAGAAGCCCTACCTAAACATTTATGTAATCACAGTTCTTTGTAAAGCCAAATTTTGAATGAATCATCATCTTTCCCATTTTCCCCATAAATCTCTCAATATGGGCAGCTTCAGGAATTAGGTCCAAGCTTTGCACATTCTAGGTAAGAACTCTACCACTGAGCTACCTTCCCAGTCCCATTTTTAATTTCATTTTGAGACAAGGTCTCTAAGGATCATGGACTGGTATCAAATTTGCAGTCCTCTTGCCTTAGCTCCAGAGTAGCAGGGATTATAGCCATGTTCAACCACATGCAGCAGAGTTTTAAATACATTACTCCATTTATGAACTTTATTTGGAAATTTCACTTACCCATGCATTTGCCACTATCAGTGGTCTTTGACCCAGTTTTTAAATTATGCATATAAAAATTTAACTTAATGGAAGATTAGTTGAAATCTCAAACCACTGTTAGATGTTATAAACTGTCTCAAAAACCAACACAGAGCTTTATTAATTTATTTTATTTCATTTCATCTTAATTAACAAATACTATGTGCTATACTGGATGACGATCTGTTGAAAATTTTAGAGACTGTAAAGCAACAGTTTAACTGTATGACAGTTTTTTAAAAAAAATGTTTTTAGCCATTCCACTTGTGGGTTAAGGAAAACACATTTTGATACAAAGGCATACAAATCTGGCTTTATTCATAATGAGCAAAATCTATAAAGCACTTATGTCCAAATACAGGTGAGTGCAGGAATAAACAAATGATGGTATGTTTATATAATGAAATTCTACCTAGGAAAGAAAAGAATCAACCATTGATAAACAAAATGTCAGAAATGCATCTCAAAATGATTTTACTGACTGACAGAAGCATGCATAACATACCACTTGCTTTTTAATTTTATTTCTATAAATGCAAACAAGTTTGTAGTGACAAGGTGTAGATTAGCAATTTGAAGAGGATGGTAGTGTGACAACTGCTTTGAAGAATGAATTTCTAAGGCCCTGCAAGTGCCACCCTTTCCCTCTTACACCTATATAAAATTGTTTTGATGTGATTCAATTTATATCACTTAAGAAATTATTGGGATAATCATAACAATATAAATTTAGACAGAAAAATACAGTAAGAAAAAATTCTTCAGAAAGTAGATGGCTCTGAGTCTTATGAACTTGTACCTACATTTTGAATTTTCAAAATCACATAATATCTTAATGGACAAATTATTGTTGAGGATTGAGGAATATTTGAAAAAGCCCTGTGCACATTAACAGATTATGGCATTCCATTTCATCCTGGATTGAAGAGCTTGATTTTAACAATTTGAAAAATTTATATATTGCAAGGAGTTTTCATCAGGCTCTTATTAAACTCTTATTTTAAAAACCTCATTCTATTGAATGTTATCAGTTCTTCTCATTACCTTAAGAATGTGGATTACTGAAATGCAGGATTAATTTGCCTATTATCTGGTTACAATTGTATACAATTTCCCCTGAACTTCAGAGGAGCTGTTATCTAGACTCCACTTCAAATATGAATAAAAATATCAGACTTTGCAGCATATTTGACAGCTTGTTACCAAGGATACCTAACTAAGGCCATCATAAGGGACCACTCTGCACAGCTCCATTCAAACCATCTTAGTGGTACTAAAAAACTTAAACATTCTATGTTTTCTTTTTATAAAAATGAAAAAAAATTGCAGTAATATTTCAAAAGAAATCTTAAAATGTCTCTTTAAATACATGAAATATTCTACCTGTCACCTTTTTTGAAGACTTCTCAAGACTCATGTAAATAATTAACAAGATGACTAAAAAATATTTGCAGAAACTTTATATTACAATGACTTTTGCATTTTCTACTTCGTGTTGTGTAAAGTGTAACATTCAGTTTGGATTACAATTCATAGAATATAGTATATTTCCAAGTCCTGAAAACATGACAAACTGATGCTAACTGTTGGTTTTCTTCATTAATATTTTGAAAATTCCGTGGGAGCAACCAAAAAGTAAGTTTGCAAGCTTGCCTTTGGTAGTACCCATATTGACCTAGGCTATCACTCCTTAGCCAGTCACCACTGCAGTGACTCATGAAAGACACAGGTAGGCTCAATGGCACAATTTCTCTTCTGTAACTAAGAGTGAGAGAAATTAACAAGTGTGTTAAACTAACGTGTTCACCAGTGACCTTTCCAATTTATTCGAGCTGCATACACAGGAGCAATGGTGAACTTTTTTTCCCCCTTTTTTTCTTTTAATGTCATTTGTAGATGTGGGTGTTAATCTAAACTCTTTTCCTTGAGGGTAAAGGTGGCTTACCTTCCTTTCTCCTATCTCCTTAGCTCTTTCAGAAAGCATAAATTGTATCTGAGGATCATCTCTTTTTTGTACAACCTGAGAAACAATTTACGACTGAAAATGTCATAATAGAAAGAAAATCTGAAAAAAAAACCACAGGAAGCAGGCATATAAATAAAACTACTTTCAAGACATCATGGAAATTATGTCGTCAGGAAAAGTGACCTAAATTAATCACACGTTTAATTTCAGTGACTCTTTATAAAGCAGATAATGGGATCATTACTCCGTGATGGTGAAGATGGAGACTTCAAGACCTGTGTAGCGTTACTTCTGCCCCATCTGTCGGTCCAATATAACAAATTGATACTTGATCATGAAAAGTTCACACTGGGAGAATTAATTGGCAAGGGAAAATTTGATGAATTATCTAAGGGCTCATTAAAGGATAAAATTTTGTTGCTGTTCAAAAAATAAGGGCTGTAGCAGTGCCTCGGGGGTGGGAGCTTGTGCCTTGCATGAACAAGGACCCAGGTTTGAACCCCAGCACCACATACACAACTGTCAGAGAAACAAAGGATGGATGAAAAAATAAATAAAATTGATTCTCTCTGCACTGATCCTTCTCTCTCTCTATCTCACTTGCTTTCTCCCATCTATCCTTCTCTTTTAAATATATATAAGGAAGTTGAAATCTTTTTTTTTTTTTTGTAATTAAAATTTTTTTCCACCTTTATTAGAAGTATATTGCGATACAGGATACAGATGAGGGGGAACATTGTCAAAACTGTAGCAATCAATGTGTATAAACTTTGATAACCAGGGGTAATGCTAACGCATAGATAAGCTACTGTGGGTTTCATCTATTGCCGTTTCCCCCATAAGAACTCATGTGTTAAATGGGTATCTAGTGTAGGAATAACATCG
>PVKS010031827.1:0-23104 GCA_004027875.1 Aplodontia rufa
TGAAGCCAGGACTTCTTAACCACTAAGCCGGGTCCCCAGCCTGTTTTTACATTTTATTTTGAGACAATGTCTCACTAAGTTGCTTAAGGCCTTGCTAAGGCTGGCTCTAATCCTGATCTTTTAGTCCAATTTCTCAGAGACATTGAATGTTACCAACTTATATAGATACTTTCAAAATCATTCTGTTCACTTGCAAACCTATGTAAGCATTCATTGTCTGTATATTTATGTAGGAAAATTTATGTACATGTCCTCTTTAATGTACCTGAAACTGTTCTATGTGAGGACATATATGTCAGCTCTACAGAGAAAATAGAAGTGAATTAAAAAGTCTCAAATTTATCCTTAAACATAAAGCCATTCTAACCAAGTTGTAACAGAATTTATTTCTTTACAGACCCAAGGCAGGTAGAGATCAAGAATAGCCAAGATCGTTTGAATAAAAAAGAATAAGGAGCAACTACCTCTTCTACCATATTTCAAGAGTTACTATAAAATTGTTGCTGTTAAAGCAGTATAGTGTCAATTCAGAAAGAGACAAGTGGAGAATAATAGTTAACTCATAAGTAGGGGGCATTTGGTTTATGCTAAAGTAGCATTACAAATCAAGAGAAAAGGACAAACTCTAGCTAAAAATGTCTAACCACATGAAGCAAAGTATCCCTATGTTGTAATGCATAAAAAATTTAACCCCAATTGAAAATACAAATATGAAAAACAAACTAAAAATGTTTTAGAACACAGAGGAAAATACTATCAAGTTCTTAAAGTAGGGGCTGGAGTGGTGGCTCAGCGGTTTCGGTGCTTGCCTGGCAAGCACGAGGACCCGGGTTCAAACCCCAGCACCACGTACACAACTGAGTGTTGGAGCAACTAAGGCCATGTGAAAAATAAAGTTGTTTCTCTCTTTCTCTGTCTCTCTCACTGTCCCTCTCTCTTTAAAAAAAAGTTCTTAAAGTAGTGATTGAATTGTTAAATAAGACTCAAATCATAAAGGGAAAACTAAAAAGTTAAAATATTAATATAACAGATAATAAATTATTTAAATATGACAAAAAGCACATATTGAAAGTGAAAATTTGCAGCACCTATAAGCAATGAAAGATTAATTAATGAGTGAAATTGAGAACTTCAGTAAAGAAAAACAGATTCACAAAAACTTAAGCTGCTAAGTTATTATGAATTGAAAGCATTCATTACTTTTTCATTCTCCCCAATCCTTACAGAAATATAAGAGGATTATTAAGCTTTTACACATCAGAATGAAAAGAATTGAAGAGCAGATAACTGCTGAGAAATTTTAAGTTTGGGGGTGATAAAAACTAAAGAATGTTAAGCATATAACCTATGAAGCAAAAACATAAATCAAAATTAGAAAAAATAAAGGGATATTTAATAAAACTCAAGAAAAAAATATAAATCATAATTTCAAGAATAGAGATTAAATTGAAAGAAATAGAAGACATAGAAATACCTAAAAAGAAATAGAAGGGGCTGGAGCAGTGGCTCAGCAGTTATGGTGCTTGCCTGGCATGCGCAAGTACAGGAGTTCAAACCCCAGCACCAAGTATACAACAAAGTCTCAGAGGAACGGGAGTCACATGAAAAACTAAATAAAAATTGCTTCCCTCTCTCTCTCTCTCTCTCTCTCTCTCAATGTCCCCTCTTTCTTTTTAAAAAAGAAAAGAAATAGAAGAGAAAAAAGAAAAAGCACAAATGTCAAAAAAATAAGGAAAGAAGAAGAAGAAGAAAAAAGAATGTATTGAAGGGAGGGAGAGAGAAAGGAAGGAAAAAGGAAAAGAGCTCAAGCGTAAGTGACAAGACAGACAAAGAAGATTCAGCATGTGTGCATGGAATCCCAGAAAAAGTAAATAAAAATGAGAGAACAGACCTAATGCAATAAAAACTGTCATTCAAAAAGCCTTTCACAATATAATGATGCTCCATTTTGAAAACACATACTGTATCTGAGGACTCTCAGTGGAAATGATCAACTCCAAGACAGATCATTGACTATCAAAGAAAAAAAGCTTTGCATGGTCACAGCATAGCAAAAAAGACCAAATCTCTAAAAATGGAGATATTTTGTAAAATAATTAGATTACCATCAGATTTCAAAATTAATGAAAATAAAGTAGCATAGATAAAATACTCAAAAAAAGACAATGTAAGTCAGTGCTTTACATCTATAGCCATAAAACACCTTTCTACAAGTATGAAGACCATAGGCAAGCTACTATTGTTCCAAGAGTGCTTCCTGAGAAATTTCTCAGGAAAAGACCATCAGACAAACAGAAAGGTGACACTAATGTAAGGACTGATGATGGGCACTGAAGATGTATTTACTTAGACAGCTAAGACTAAATGAGGGTTACAAGATGGAGAGTAAAGTATACCATGGCTGTATGCTTTGGCAATGTAGACAGAAGGGTAGGAAAATCATATGTGAAATTGTAATCACTTTCAGTAGTCATATCTGTGGTGGTAGTAGTCACTACTCAGAGACTAGTTTCTCTGCAGCATGGAATACAGTAAATGAGGAATATGGTGATGTATAATTATGTTATTCCCATTGTCTTTGAAAGACATTAATCTTACTGTAGGTGGAAGAATACTCTAAATGTGGTGAAGAAGATGTTAATGTGGTTTGGATTTTAAAGTGTAAGTATCAGAATGAACTCTAAACATGTTATGTCAATAATGACCATGTGGCAATGAGCATCTCTAGGACTCAGATTGTTGTCTTAAAATAACATTCCTTAGGCACACAAATGCACTTAAAATGCACACACCATGGACCCAAGCACATACAGAAACAGATAGATGGTCAGAGATGTAGGTAAAGTGTGTAAATCTGGGGAAGAAACTTTACAAAATAAATCTGGAACATCTTTTCAAAGATTTCTAGGAATGTATCTAAAGGATTCATGAACCAACTTGAAGAAGATCCCACTATCGAAGGACAGGAAAATTTGTACATCAATACTCATAATTTCAATTGAAACACTTTAAATTTAAATTCTCCAGTTCGTAATGATTAAAGAGAAAACTCATCTGTTTCTTATGGAAGCTAACTGAAATACAATTCATTATTTTTAAAACTGATAAAGAAAAAGATTAAAGTATTTGTCCTGCCATTCTTTTATAATTGATACAGCTAGGTGGCTGAACCAGTCATCAGAAATTGCTGTTTGATAAGTATTTCAGCTTTTTCGATTATTAGTTTTATTGGTACAACATGATTATACATAATAGTGGTATTCATTGTGATATATTCATGAAAGTGGTATAATTTTGGTCTGTTTCATTCATGTTGACTCCCCTTTTACCTCTACTATACCCATCTACTATTCTACCAGTCTCTTACTTTCATCAGATCCTTTTCTTTCCTTTCCTCTGTCTAGCTTTCACAATGAGATAAAACACACAACCCTTGACTTTCTGTGTCTGGTTTCTCTCACTTAGCATGATGTTTTCCAGTTCCATCCATTTTCCTGCAAATGACTTAATTTTGTTCCTTTTTATAACACCATTGCCTATATCACCACATTTTTTCATCCACTTATCTGTTGATAGACACTTAGATTGCTTCCATAACTTGACTATAGTGAACTGGAAGTATTTCAGCTAATAAAAGAAGGAATCATTGTGTCAGAAATTTACCCTTTTGTTACCCCTAGTGAATCAGTGAGTTTAGATCTTAAGCATCAATGGCTGGTAACATCACAAAAGCAGAAACAAGTAGTTGTGTGCCTCTGAGAGGAAGCAGACACCACCAACTCTAAAATGTCTTACACACCAAAACAAGCCTTTGTTCAATGAAGTCTTAATTCACCTGTCAGGAAATATATTGGACAGGGAATACAAGTGACAAAAGAGCAGGTTAAAATATACACAAAGACAAAATCAATAATAATCAGACTATTGAAGATTTTACCAATTTCCTGCCTTCTGCAATAAATGAATTGTAAGAAAAACTATGGCAAAATTTTAGATTAATGAAACATATAAGAACTTTTGAAAAGTTCCTGCTTCAGGAAGCATCACTGGATGATAAAACTATTAAAAAGCAAGGTAGCTAGCAAGCCCCAAAATACTGTTTATTTATGGAGGAGGAAACAAGTTGTGATAAAAATGGTGCAGCATGTGGAGGACTTTTGAGGGTGGCTTTCAAAGTTTTATTTCTTAATGTGGGTGTTTTTCTCTAGAGTACGATGATGTATTAAACCAAGCATTTAGTTCATAAAGTTTCTCTGTACATGATATATTTTACAATAAAATAAGTAGGATGCAATAAAAGAAATAATACATGAAAATGTTTCGCACTAGAAAAACATGACTCTGTTCATTGAAAAGGGCATCAAGTGCCCAGTGGAATAGAAAGAAATGCACCCGTTATGAAACACCATGTCAGGACACCAGAGAAGAAGAAAAGTTCCTAACGCTTCCCGAGAGAGACAAAAGGGTTTCTCAACATCAGCCCTGAAAGCTAGAAGACACTAAATAAATACTTTCATAGTTTGAGAAAACGTATGACCAACGTAAAGTCTCACACCTAAGCAAAATATGAGTCCAATGTATCTGTCTAAAAAGACACAGATCCAGGGAAAAATCAAAAGGAAACCAGGCCACTGGTCAGGAGATGCAAAGAACAGGTGTGATCCTGGGGAACCTAGGGATCTCTCTAGAACAAAGTAGAAACTGATATGATACCCCATGTGTTTCATTATGTGGAAAAAATGTTATTTGTATAAATTTTGGAATTTTCTTTCTAAACTTGGAAAAGATGTAGCAACTAACCAACAAATGAAAAGGTAATTGTTAATGTAGAGAAAACCAATAAGTACTATAAGAAATCAAATGTAAGCCTGGAATATATATTTGTGCACATAAATGAAAATATACTTAAGAGATATTCTTAAGTATTCTTACAAATATAGATTGAATCAAAGTGTTTCCATTTTTATAACTATTTCCTGATTGATTTACAAAGATATTATACAATTAAAATTCCCACCAAGTATATTGGAGAACCTGTTTGCCTACCCTGTAGCCAAAAATGTGATTATCATATTTTTATCTTTTCCATTTTAATATAAATGGATTGCCATTATTGTATTAATTTGCATTTTTAAATTGAGGTAAAGCATCTTTTCTTATGCTTACAAGCCATTGTATTTCCTTTTTATATTTAATGTATTCCTTTACTTTGTATATATTTTCTATTTGTTTTTTAAATATGTTCTTATGGAATTATAAGAGCTCTCTATGGACAAATAAAATCAGTACTTTTTGTCATATGTGTTGTAAATAATTTTGATCAACATTTCTTTGAATTTTGTTACTTTGTGCTAGACAGAAATGCTTGTCCTCTATTATTTAAACGTACCAATGCTTCCATTATGCTTTCTGGGGCATGTTTCTTGCTAGCAAAGACTTTCTCCACTACAAGATTTTTAAAAATTTACTCATATTTTCTTCTGTATTGACAGCCTCATTGTTTATGGTTAAATCGTTAATCCATCTGCAATTTATATTGACATAGCAGGAAGGAGAGGATTTAGGTTTATTTTTTTTCTCCAATAACTCAAGATGTTAAAATTCAGACCTAAGTAAAATGGATTGCATTTCATTGTAAAGCTGAACTTTTTACTTTCAGTCATGGAAAACTACAAGACTGTAGAAGAACAAGATGCTAGCTAAACCACAGGAGGATTGTTACTATCTCCGTCTGCCTTACTGCATGTCTGTAACTGAATATGCCTGCCTTCCTAGTATGTGACATCCAATTCTAACCTTATCCCATGTTTGAAAATTATCCAGTCAGTAAGGGAAGCCTCTGACTGCACATTGGTGCTCTTGCAGATCTGAATTATGAAGTATATTCACATCTCCAGACTATGTTATTACATATAATGTCTTGGCATCTTTAAGATACCCTACTTAGTGCTCTTGATTTTTTCCTAGTTTGAAGCGATGGAATAGCGTCCTAATCATGTTTTTTTCCCATTGCTGTGAAGGACCTCACTTAAGTGCTTATATAACGCCTTCTCTATTGCCCAAGACCTCTAGTGCACCTGGAGCTCTCCAATTATCATTTTTTTATTTGATTCTTGGGACTCATAATCTGATACATAAATTATTTCTCTGCTTTCTTGCTCTAAGCTTTCCAGAGCCTTTAAACTACTAGCAAAGAAAGAAACTCAGCTAAAAGTTTTTGCATTAGAGTTGAGGAATAACAAATAGAAACTATTTTTGTCCTGACTTCTATGAAGGCTTTTAATAAGGATGAAGGAGTTCATGCCATGAATCTACGCTTGTTTTAAAAGGAGATAGAAGGTTAATTGGATACTGTGTGGCCAAGGCTGTATTCATAGACTCCCTTTACTCAGTGGCCAAAGTATACTTAACAAAAACTCATGTATCTTACAGCTATTGCAGGTTTTCATTCTACACCAAGACTAGTTTGGTAGGCAAGTCAAAAGAGCTTAGCAATGTGTGTTGTTTCCAATAAGAAATATGGGTGGAATTAGATGAAGGAGGGGAGGAGAAGGGGAGTGAGCTTTCCAGCAAACCTGAAAGGATGTGTTAAAGAGAGAAAACTAGAAACATTTTGCCTCTGGCAACTAAAACTTTCCTTGAATAATGAGCATATATGTTTGTTTCATGTGTTACAAAACCATAGGAAAAGATTGAGGCCCCTAGTAGTTAGAACCTGAAGGAATTATTGGCAGAAAAAAGTCCTTAGGGAGAAATAAACAGTTATCAAGATAATATTCATCAATAGAAGTCAGTCTTCTCCATTTCTGCTTGAATTTTCCACAGTTAATATCCTGAGTTAAAGTACATTTTATTTTTCTGTAGTAAATCAGAAAGTTCTTGCCAGAAACCACGAGAAAAAACTGCAGATTGGTATGCATATAACATGGAGGTAACCACACTCACCAACAGAAATGCAACCTTCTCTTTTTGCTGTGGAGACGACCAACACTCTAATATGGAGGGGTGACTTGAGGTTCATGAGAAAGATCTTGGATGAATTAACTCAACATGTTTCTGTATGTTAAATAAAAAGAATAATCAAGTTAATTTACACAGATAAGGTGACTTGATTATAAAGGCAATCTTACTCCCCATTTTATCTATAATAGCCTCTGGGCAGGAAGAGCATCTCACTGCAAATCCAGGGTTTCCCAAGTTCCTATCTCACTTCTGCTTTCTATGGACCACCACTTTTTCCCTTCTTGAAAGCGTATTTTCCCCTTTTCTTTGAATGTACTATCTAGCCTTTATTATTTGGTACCTTTTGCTTTACTCCTGAGTATTTTTAACACAGCTCTGTATAGCAATAAATTCACACATACCTCTTATGATAAAATCTAGACTAGACTAGGCGGTAATCTCTATCCCACATGTCCCATATCTATCTCATATGTATTATTCTCTTTATTAGTCACCAATGCCATTTCATAGTTTCAACCCTCAACCAATCTGGCCAGATTTTAAAACTGCCTCCTACTTAGTTTCCAAAAATCCTGTCTGACCCAGCTGCTGTTTATATCCATAAGATTCCTTATTCTCTGCCTACACAGCCTAGTCTGTAACCACAAAGAAACTTTGCTGCAGTTCCTCAAATGAATTATATCCTTGGTCTCTGTTCTGGGTCTTTCCACAGTCTCATTCATCTTTTATTTGTCTACTTGACTAACTCAGCATCATCCCTTGAGAGAAGATCCCTTGGCATCTTCTCTGAGGTGCTCTCTCTGCTCTTTGTGACTCCTAGAATAGGCAAACCTTGGCCCTCTGCTTTACCTCTACCACAACAAAAATCACACTTATTTTGATTGTCTGTTTCTTTTTACCCCAATCAAAGCTGCAAGATCCTTGAAGTCAGGAAGTATCTTGTTTGTTGTTTTACTTTCTATGGCCACTGCTAAATTCGTATTTGGAAGAAAATAATTGGTGTATACGTTCCTCCAAAATATCTTGACTTTTCTGCTTCCATGATTTCTCCCATGTTATTCCTTTTACTTGGGTTATACTCTTACCAACACAAAGGACATGTCATTATTATTATTATTATTATTATTATTATTATTATTTTGGTAGCAGGGATTGAACCCAGGAATGCTTAAGTGCTATGTTACACTTCTAGCCCTTTTCATTTTTTATTTTATATAGGATCTCACTAAATTGTTGAGGCTGGCTTTGAACTTGCAATCCTCCTGCCTCAGGCTCCTTAGTTGCTGGGATTACAGGTGTGTACCACTGAGCTTGGCTCCAATGGACATGTCTTGACGTATTATGATCCAACTTAGTCTTCCAGGCAAAATTTGGGTATTATATCTTGCATGAGCATCTCCTCTAGAATTGCTCTGAATTTCCACACTTCTATGCCTTAACCAGGTAGCATGAATAATACACTGTTTTCTAGTGTGCACTTAATTGCTGTTTTCTTCCTGTACTAGATGGATTCAAAATAGAGACTATGTTTTAAAATCTTTATATTTCCCATATCATCTGTCATAGTGCTTCGCAGACTTGGTGCTTATTATGTACTGAATGAATTATTGTGAAATAATTTCTTAAAGCTATGAAGTTTTCTGCATTTTCTGTAGAAAATGCTATCGTAGTATTTTCCCCTTGTGAATTTCTTCATCTTTTCCACTCCACAGTGAAGTTTGTGATTTATTTCTACTTAGTTCCCTTATTGCATTGCAGCAGAAAGCATTGTGAAGAGTTGGGGGGAATAATGGAAGTCTGTGAATAATTCCGTTTGGTATAGATGAGATTGTAATTAAAATTCACATCTCTCCTACTACTTTTTCAAAGACTCAAAGATCTCTAGCAGGAACTTTTCCCCCTCTACCCAGGAGCACTAGGAAGATGCTTGCTCTTTTAATGTTTTTTCTCTCTCATCACCAACATGACCAAAGCCCAATCACTCATCCTTAGAGACTATTGCTCAAGTAAGACATTACTTGTGAAGTGTTCCCTACTTCTACTAAGCTGAAAACATTCCCCCTTCCAGCCCCATATGCACACAGCACTGTATCTGTATGTCTCTAATGACAGTCATTTCCTTTTACTTCACATTTTTGTGAATATTTATGCACAAGGCTTGTACTCCTACATTTGAGTTCCCAGAGGCAAAACTCATGCCTAGTTTCTCTATTTTCTTTCTCCCGTAAAAATGTGCCATGCACATGCATGGTGTACTATGGCCCATATATCTGTTGAATGGTATATGACATATACATAAAGAATGTGTATGTGAAAAAAATATACAAATACAGTATCCATATTCATGACTTTGGAGTAGAAAGGTAGTGTGCTGTTCCTTAAATGTCCTGGGAAGCCAAATCCAATTCATCAAAAGGTTGCTGAGATGAACATTGAAGGTATTTGAGCTGGGAAATAATGTAATCAAAGTGATGGCTTAAAATTAATTTGGCATTTCAAACAGCCAGAAGAAAGGCTTTGAAAATTTTTCCTCACAAAGAAATGATAAATATCTGAGGCAATAAATATGTTTAGTATGATTAAAACATTACACAATGAATACGTATATTAGATATCACATGGGACTCCATTAAAATGTATAGGTTATGCATTTATGAATTAATTAAAATTAAAAACACAAAATAAATTGTGAAAAAGGAGATTAATCTGGGGTTCTTAGGTAAAATAGATTGGTAAAGGGGAAGACAAAACAGAAATACCATCTGGACTTTCCAAATCACTTTTAATGACACTATCTTATTTGATCATCACAGCAGTCTTGTGAGGAGGATAAGTCAAAGTATTATAAAAGACTAATTATGAAACCATTTATATTACATTGATGATTATTTCAGATTAAGTTTTAAATAAAGTATATATAATGTGTAATGTGCACAATTTTTTACTACTTCAAAGTATACTAAGGTACTTGATCAAATTCCTAACCCACAATATTTGGGGGTTATTTATCAAAATAAAATCAAGGAAAGTAATGAAAACAACTGGAATCTGATGACACAGAAGAGCTCAATCCTTCCATAAGCCAAATTTATGTGAAGCAGGGTCAAAAGGACATTTTATTAGTACTAAGTGGAATAACAGAGGTATTCCTATAAATTGAATTCAATCATGCATTTCTCAAACTTTATAAAATCTCTTTTATATTGGAGCCACATTAGTCCAATCTTGTTAGCCCAGAAAACCATTGCAAACCTTCCCCAGAACTTATCTTGTGATGAACCTTGAGGTTTCAATATTTACCTTCATACTTATCTGACAAGACTTTAAAAATCGCACACCACTATGAAAGTGTCTTGGGCTATATTTAGGTGCTGTTAAACCACCAGGAATGAACTGGTCAGAACACCAGAAAACTAACTGAGAGAATACCCAAGGAAATCAGGTTTGGAACTCAACATTTCTCATCATTACTATGCCCAAATCAATTCTCTATCTTTGATTTATCAGAAACGGTTTTGAAGCATTCATATGAATAATTCACTTCTTCTAGACATAAGAAACAATGTATATCTATTTTCATTTGAATTAAAACAGGTTCTGAGTTTGATTTCAAGGTGAATCAAGCTTGTCCTGAGTTTGCTTTAGACACATGATTTGGCATTCCAGCATCATTAGTTGAGAGAAAAACATTATCATTTTGGATGTGGTTGTTGCTGGCCATACAATTTTGCAAATGTTAATATGCACGGTAATTTAGGAACTCTCGGTGTTCAGCGATCCTAAAATTGTCATCTTGGTCTAAAAAGTCCACTGCTGTAAGCATGGTCCAGCCTCAGCACTACAGCTCATTAGAGAAGAACTTGGAGATAGATATCCCATGAACCTATTCAATTAGAACTGCATTTTCACAAGATCCCTGGGTGATTCATATTCACATTATAACCTGAGAAACTCTGATGAAAACTTTAGAAATTTCATAAATTGCCTTTAATTTTACTCCCTCAACATCCTCCTAGCAAACATTCTTTGGCACTGTAAGAGCTCAAAGTTCCTACAAGTTTCCTGTTTCTTTCACCTCTTTCACCTCTGGTCACTTCCCATAATCATAAATGGACAATCAACTAAAGAGTTTCCAGGCTTCTTATGTTGGAGCACAGTGACTGAATTACATGAGGACTTATTCTTTTCATAAAATAAACTTCTTGCTTGAATATACAAGTGCCACCTTGCCTTTTTCTCCAACTTTATTTGACTTAGTTTAAATGGGTGCAAATTTTAATGAGGAAAGGAGAGACAGCACACTTAACAGAAAGAATGAGTTGGAAAGACTATAACCCATTTCACCTCAATATGTTTCTCTTTGGTTCCATTTCATGGGTAATAATTTCAAATGTTGGATGTGTGATTTTAACCAATTTATATTAACTGGGCTTTCACACATGGCAAACAGATAAAATGCTGCAGTGTAACAAATTACTGACTATTTTACTATCTGTATGTCTTTTTATTCAATGATGGCTTGGATGTGACATTTCTCATAAATAGCAGGTGAGCAGAAATTTTTCCTGTAGTGTTTTCTCTTCTTTTATTCTTTGTTTAAAAAAATCCATCACGTTTCTATAAGGAGGGTAGGGAAGGTCTTCCTGGCCTGGAATGTCCCTGAGGCCACCCTGACCTATACACATAGATCATCCACTGGTTCTGTTTCTCTTTGTTGCCTTCCACACTCACCTTATTGACTTCCCCATGCCAAGTTCCCTATGACAATCACCCATTCCAGCTGTATCTTGCACAGCCTCATTCACAGAGTCTTCATTCTTCTCCTTCTTCCTCCAGGATGTTATCTTTGTCTGTGACACTCAGGACCCAGGCAAGCCTGATGCTCTTGATCCTGGTTTTGCTTCTCTGTTTTCTCCACAAAGTGTCAATGTAGATTAAATCACAATATCTCAGGCACATACAGGGCAAGAATGAGCGAGGGGAATGAAGTATGCGTGACTTCTAGATCACAGATCTTGCTTTGCCAGGTCATTCAACCTCTCTGAGCCTTATTCTCCTTATCCGGCTGGGAGACAGAAGCCTGTAATTTTATCTTCGGATTTGGAGTATGCATGGTAGCAGGATGATAAAAGATTTTTTTCATCTTCTTATAGGAATTTTTATCTCCAGTCCAGACTTGAGGCATAAATGGACAGTTATGTGTATACACAGATTCCAGAGGCCTATATTCCAGTCCTGGCTTTGACACTATTGGCAACTCTTTGCTAGACACATGGCCATGGACAATCATTTACAGTTTCTAAGCCTCTGTTCTCCAGAGAAGGTGATGGGGAGGGTACTTTCACTTATATTCAATACCTACCATACATCACATATCTTTGCATGCATGTTACATATTTCTTCCAAAAATTATACAAGACTAATGGTTAGTTTTAATATGAGTAAATGGAGGATTGAAAAGGTCAAAAAGTTTCCAAGATCTTATGAACTGCAGCTATATGAGTAAGAATTCAAATTCAGGCCTATTTGATCCCAAGCCCATGTACCCTCCCACCAAACCAATGTAGCAGCTAATATAGCATGTTGTGAAATCATAGAAATTAATGTACTGAAAGAGTGTTGAATAAAAACAAAGCACTTGTCTTAGCCTACTTGTACTGCTATAATGTATTATGTTAGACTGGGTAATTTATAAACAACAGAAATTTCTTTTTTACTGCTCTGGGGGCTAGGAAATACAAGACAAGGCTATGGACAGGCTCAGTTTCATGTGAGGGGCTTGTCATAATAGAAGGAGTCAGTAGGTGTCCTCCAATGGCGGAACTGTTGGAAAGAGCAAGAAGGAGGACTAATACTGTATCTTGACATGGTAGAAAAGAAACAATCCATTCCCTCAAAGATTTTTATAAAACACTAATCCATTTGTTATGACAGAGCTCTCATTATGTAACAATCATTTCCCAAACTACCACACTTCTTAAAGCTACCACAGTGGGGATTAAGTCTAAACACAAATTTGGGGGTATATTCAGACCACAACAGTACAACAGAAAGATGTGATTGCAATATTTGAATTAATACCATTTTTACTCTGCAACAAAACCAAACTATTTTAGCCCCTGCCCAAAGATGTTGACAGTCTGGCTGTGACAAAACCACACAAAACAGATGAGAAACACATTATATTATGTACATTCAATTAAACTTAAATAAATAATGGGAGAGATACAAAGATGAATAAAGTAGGATCTTTTTCTCAAGGAAAGCATATAATACTATAATGAAGTTTACAGGTCTTGGAGGCATAGGGCTGGCCAGAATGAGCCTGCCTGTGTGCTGCAACAGAACCTGAGATCCTTGGTGGCTGGGGATTGGCCCAATATATCTGGAACTGGAAGGTATGTGCTATGGCTCGGTGGCTCTGGGCAGGGTTCCTTGGGGTGTCCTGGGTGCTTGCTGGCTTGGTACCTGAGTCCTGGGCTCTCATAAAATAGGACAGAATAAAATGAGTGCTTATGACTCTGCCCAATATCCCCAGAACTCTAGTACCTGGTGGCAAACTCCCAGGACACCCTTGTGGAGCACCCAAACCTGGATCCACCCCACCCACATGCTGCATGGGCCCAACACTGATCTCTGGCTGAAAGGTGCCCAGAACACACCCAAGGAGGAACCCCACCATCCGCCAGGAAATCCCAGGACTCAAGTACCAAGCCAGAAGACACACAGGACACCTCAAGGACCCCCACTCAGAGCCGCCCAGCCATAGCACATACCTGTCAGGTCCAGATATATTGGGCCAACTCTGGCCACCAAGGATCTCAGGTTCTAGTAAGATGCATAGGCAGGCCTGTTCTGGCCAGCCCCATACCTCCAAGACCCAAGGAAATAACAATGTACCCTTCTGGAGTGCTTCAACAATGGAGCTAGCTGCCCCATACCCCAAACAGGTTAAAGATCCACCCCCTAGAGTCTTGATCCAAAAGGTGCAGTAATTCAAAGCCCCAGGCTGAAGTAGCTTTCTGGAAAAAGGTGGTCATCAGAAGAGTAGTGACCTATCTGCCCTTTTGATCGCCAAGGAAAAGCATCTAAAAACTTGTCTTGCACAGGGAATTTCAATTCAAAGATTCAGAAGAAGCTCCTCAAAAATGAGGACTCAAAAAGAAAGGGTTCACCTCAGATCCACAACTCCCCAAACAAGAAGCCCACTGACAGGGAGCAGGATAAAAAACTAGAAAAAATTAACAACGATCTGATTACTAAGAAGAACAATGAACTAAAAGAAGATTTAATGAAGGATTATGTAAGGAAACTTGAAAGATGAAAAATATTTTCAAAGAAGTAGACATTCTAGCTAAATCTGTAATCAATCACATCAGAGGAATTGTGGAAGAATTAAATAATAGGCTAATTTCCATAGAAAATAGAACCTCACTCTTAAAGAAAGAACTTCCAATATGAGAATAGGCTGAGTAAGCTTGAGCACACAATGACAAAAAAGATAAGTTATGAAGCATGAGCAAAATTTTCAAAATATCTGGGACAAAATCAAAGGAAACAATCTAAGAGAAATTGGTATAAAAGAAAAAATCAAAATGCAAAAGAATGGCATAAAGAACATTCTCAAAGAAATAGTTAAAGGAAATGTATCCCCTATCACAATGGAGTCAGATATGCTCTTCTGGGAAGCTAATAAGACACCCAATAGACCTAATTAAAAGAGAAGCTCAACAAGGCACATCATATTCAAAATGCATAATGGGGAAATCAGGAAAGAATTTAAAAATCTGCAAGAGAGAAATGCCAAATCACATTCACAGGCAAACCAATTAGGATCACCTCTAACTTTTCGACTCAGACCCTAGAAGCAAAAAGATCCTGGAAGGAGATATTTCAGTCTTTGAATGACCACAATCTTAAGCCCAAAATAACATACTCAGCAAAACTCAGGTTTAAATTCAATGGAGAAATAAGAACAATTCACAATAAGATCAAACTTTCAGCATTCATGGACAGAAAACCAGCATTACAAAAAATTCTCAACGATAAACCCGAGATAAAAGAACAAACACTCCTCAAATGCACAGACAGAGGAAATTCAATAAGAGCACATGCTATCAAAAATACAACTAAGACAACACAGAACTCACTAATAAAACATGATGACTATGAACCACTACCACATAAGTGTCCTAAGACTGAATGTGAATGGTCTCAATACACCAATCAAAAGACACAGATTAGCAGGTTGGATCAAAAAATATAATCCAATAATATCCTACTTATAAGAGATCCATCTTACAGCCAAAGATTAATCCACAAATTAAGGGTGAAAGGATGGAAAAATTTATCAGACTTATGGCCCAAGAAAGCAAGTAGGTGTTATGATACTTATATCCAACAAAGTAGATTTGAACCAAAATTTAATCAAAAGAGATAAAGAAAGCCACTACATCATAGTAAAGGGAAGAATACATCAGGAAGATAAAAGCAAAGTAAATAGTTATGCTCTAAACACCAATGGTCCCAACTATGTGGAAAAAATACTCCATGACATAAAACCACTTACAGACTCCAACATGATACCATATCTAAACTTATACTGTAGAGCTGCAGTAACAAAAACAGCATTATATTGGTATCAAAGTAGGAATGAATACCAATGGAATAGAATACAAGAGTCTGAGACAAACCCACAAATTCTTAAACATTTGGTAATTGACAAAGGGAGTCAAAATATAACATGGAGGAGAGAAAGCCTGTTCAACAAATGGTGCAGGACAAACTGGACAACCATTTGTAGAAAGCTGAAATTAGTTCCTTAACTCCCACCTTGCACAAAAATCAAATCAAAATGGATCAAGGAACTAAGAATTAAACCAGATACCATACAACTGCTAGAAGAAAATTTAGGACCAACATTCCAGTATTTGAGAGTAGGCAAAGACTTTCTCAACAAGACTCCTAAAGTGAAAGAATTAATGTCAAGAAATAATGAATGGGATGCCATTAAACTAGAAAGATTTGCTAAGCCAAGGAATTGGTCAAAACTATCAATAGAGAACCTACAGAATGGGAGATAATCATGGCCTGTTATTCCACCAAAAGTGGACTAATATCCTAAATTTGCAAAGGACTCAAAAAATTGCATATCAAAATACAAGCAATCCAATAAATAAATGGGCCAGAGAGCTAAAGAGAAAGTTCTCAACAGAGGCACTTGAGAAAGCCAATGAATACATGAGAAAGTGTTCTAAATCACTGGTAATCAGAGAAATGCAAATCAAAACTACATTAAGATTTTACCTTACTCCAATCAGATTGGCAAAGATGAGAAATATAAATAACAGATGCTGGAGGGATTCTGTGGAGATAGGAACACTAGCACACTGTTGGTGGAACTGCAAACTGATACAGCAGCTCTGGAAAGCAGTGTCAAGACTCCTCAAAAAATTAGGGTTGGAACCACCCTATGATCCAGCTATCCCTCTTCTGAATATTTTCTCAGAGGAGTTAGAATCAGCACATTACAGCAACACAGCAAAATTCATGTTCATAGCAGCACAATTTACAATAGCTAAATTATGGAACCAACCCAAATGCCCTTCACTGGATGGATGGATCCAAGAGGTTTGGTATACATATATACAATGATGTTTTACTCAGCTATTACAAACAATGATACCTATCACTGGATGAATGGATCCAAAAGCTATGGTATATATGTACAATGGAGTGCTACTCAGATATTAGAAACAGCGATATTGTGGCCTTTGTAGGAAAATGGATGGCAATAGAAGAAATTATGCTGAGCAAAATTAGCTGAACACAGATAATCAAGAGTCAAATGTTTCCCCTCATTTGTAGAGTCTAGAGCAAAACTCAAGCTTGGGTGAAAGGTCAAGCTCATGTACTAGACTCAGCAAAGTCAAAGCAACACATAATCCAGGGGAATCATAGATATGTAGAGTGGGGACTTAGGGAAGAGGAGAGAGTCAGGGGAGAGGAAGGGATAATAGGGAGATCTCTAATTGGGAAATCAATAATGTGGCTTACTCTTTACTCCTCCAAGAAGCCAAATAATACTTATGCAATCATTTAATTCTGGAAAATGCACAATCTTATATACAGCTGTTTATATCTGTTACACCAGGAAAATATACAAGAGTCAAGAGACTGGGGTGTGGGTGATGTCAGGGTGATTCTGGATTAGGATCAGGGGCATATCAAATTGTTACTACATATTCATCTGTGATTGTACAACAATTCAGCTCTTCAATAAAATTTTAAAAAATGAAAAGAAACACCCCCCACCAATAAATGCTTACCAGCAGTATAGGAAGCATACTGAGCAAGCTTAGAGAACAAAGCATTGATGCTGATGAAGGGTACCAAGGAAGAGTTTACAGAGCATGCCAGTTTTAAGAGCCTTGAAAGATGGGTAGATCATGTGAGAATTAAGAAAAAACAATGGCACAGAGGAATACAGGTGTACATGTAATGAAGTGCTCTTTGAGGTGTTTGCATCCGGAAGGGAAATTGTTCTAGAGAAGAAAAATAAAAAGATTCACCGTCTTAACCACACTTCTTGGTATTATTTGAGTTTTCTCCGACTTGCACATGTTGATCTTCTAATTTTTTTTTCAATTTGAACATCATGTCTGAAGGGGATAAAATTGTTAAGTTGTGCAATGGAAAAAAATGGGAATACATTTTTCCACTCTGAAATGTGTTAATTGCAGGTACCAACAGTAACACCAGAGGTTAGAAGAGGCAGAGGGTTTCCAAAAAAGGAAATGTGTACAAAGGAAATGGAATTTGAGTTGCCCTTAAATTATAGGTTAGAGACAACTAGATAGAGAGAGAATTGAAAGATGTCTAGAATTGTTTGTCATTTCAATCATGCCTTCTTGCCTGACCCAGTTTGCCTGAGTGGAATTGGGCAAACAGTACCAGATCATTTCTGCCATTGTGAGTACACATGTCTTGGTTAAGTTTAAAAACACATGAAATGAAGCATGCAATAAAGAAATGGAATGGCTTTTTTTTTATCCTGGCTTTAATGATCCTCCTTAGCAATTTATATCTTCTCTCCAAAACCTTAGAACAGATGCAAGTTTATAATGCTTGTGTTCAATTTCTTTTTCATTTTTCTCTCACATTTCATTGTGAATTGTCAATTTTCTATAAGTAGAAAAACTGGATACATACACTATTTGGATTTTTAAAGAGCATTATTAAGGTATTGGTTCCTTAGAAACACATACATGTAAGTAATTAACGAAAACATAATCTTAACTCATATTTGAAGAATGGAATATAATGCAATGAACCTAATTAAAACATTTTTTGAGTGACTGCTTAATGATTGTACTGGAACACTAACTAAATAACACAAAATGAAAATGAACATTAGTTAAGTCTATGTTAAGTACTCTTGGTAGAATCTAGTGATTTTTCTCATTTGATCAATAATTAAGTTGATAAATAAGCTTCTGTTGTATTAATGGGCAGTGCTAATTACATTTACCTTTTAAGTAATGCTTCACTGTGTTCATGAAAAAAAAGGAAAATTTTATTAGCTTAATGATGTTTGTCTCTATGTTTTACCTCAGTAATTGCATTGGTGAGCCTGAATCCAAGTTTTTTAGGCCCTGGCACAGCACAATCCCTTTATTAGCAAGTGGGTCAGAATCTGCATATCGGCCTTACCATCTCCAGAAGGCAAACCATCTGGATGGAATAGAAAGCTGACCTTAGAATACCAGGTTTTTCTTTACAGTTAGACATGCCACAGATAACTTTTCTGTGCTATCAAGTTCCAGGTCTCACCTTGGATGTCAAAGTAAGCATAGTTGTTCTTAAGGAAAGCAATTGCTAATGAGCTATTTGGAGGAAAGTTAGCTACTGAAAAGTGTTCAATTATGCCTAAACAAAACTGAAAGACTAAAATATGGTTTGTATGGTGTGGAATATGTGTGGTCCTTACCTAAAAGCTCTTGTGGGAGTACTCCGTAAGAAACCTCTTTCTTCCTTACTGCTCCACTCTGCCCACAATCCTTTCCAGATCTCTCTTCAAATCAAATTGTACCACCATGCCTTTACCACTATATTGAGAGCTACATTTCTATGCATTGCCTCATTCAAACCTGGCTCCTGGGACCTTAGCAAAGACCTTGGCCCACGTAAGTCAGGTCTAATTAGGAAAACACAACCCCCTCCAGGTGGTTCAAAAGGGACTTTAAATATAGCCTCTAGTTACACAAGTGTTGGAGGAGCTGCAAAACCAAAAGGAGTGATAAGGGAATCCTTGCGCTAACATTGTCAGAAAGTCACGAGCACCACGGTGGTTAGTTTAAAATAAAATGAATATTGAATTATTAGAACCCAGGAGCCAGGTAGAGACAGCCAACAGTAGCTGGGACCATATTTGGGAGAGCTGAATAATAAGTTGGTACTGCCAAAAGAGACATAACTATGACCATAATTCTCTCCCAAGGCAGAGAACGAGAGGGAGAAGAAACCTCATACTTCTTAATTCTTTGGCTTACGATCTCCTGTTGATTCCCTCCACTGGTTTCATCAAATGGAAACCATCTTAGTCAACCCTTTATGGTACAGAGTAGAGGAGGAGAAGGGTGGGGATGGATCTGCATACACACTACTCCCATGCTCTTATTTTAGAAGTTAGCACCCTTATCCCACCAGGGGCTTGCCCTGGCTACTGCATATGACTATACTGGTCTTTATAGGGATGCAGCTCTCCACAGTGGAGCATACTGGTGTCACACTTGACAATGCCACCATCATTGCCTGCATATTCTGTTCATCCAAGCCATGTTAAATCCATGTTGCTTGTTAAATCCATGACAAATCTCCAGATAGGTACTCTCTCTACAAGGAAGGGTTCTCAGATAAAGAAATCACACAGCTATATTCTGTAGTGAATAGTACTTCCATATAAGCAATCAGTACATGAGTTCTTAATCTTAACTGAGAGTTTACTTCCTTTAAGAGATCAAGCTTGATAAAATCATATGGATGTAAACTTTGGGATAAACCATCAACTGATGAATGGGTAAAGAAAATATGGCATATATACACAATGGAATACAATAAAGAGTGAAATATTGTTATTTTGTCAATCTTCATGGAACTGAAGATCATTGTTAAGTGAAATAATTCAGGCAAGGAAGACAAAGTACTATAGGATATAACTCATGTAGAGTAATCGTGGCTCCATAGGCTGGGGAAAATACAGGTTAGGGTTTAGTCAGTGGGTAAGTAAGTTATAGCTCAACCATATGAAAATATTTCACAATCTTTTCCTCTAGCTACAGAAATAGAGAAATGATAAATGCTTAAGGAAATAGATATGTTTAACCTCATTTAGACATTATGCAAAGCTCTTGCATGTATCAAGATATTTCAGGTACCCTATTAATATGTACAATTTTATGCTTTTGTGCATCAGTGAAAAATTTTTTTAAAGATTAAAAATAAATAAAGTAAAGTAAACTTTGGCACACAGAGAAGCATCACCAAAGGATATCCCCTCAGAGGGACTGGTGTTTTTGTTCAAAAAGCGACAGTTAAATAAAACTAAAATCACCAGAAGGGGGAGCTCTTCTCTTATCAGTCATAGAATGTGAAGACAGCCCATTATCTTTTTTGACTTAACAACAATCTCTTCCTCAGAGGTCCTGTTGATCTCAGACTTCTTGAACCATAATCTGCAGTGAGAAAACTGGTTTTCTAGGTCTAAACAAACTATCCAGGAATCTGAGGAGTAGACAAAGACCTTCAAGATGTGGTGACAGTCAAAGCATCTAGTGACGTCATCTGACATGTGCCCAATGTCATGCAACTCCTCCTGTATGTAAATTAGTTACTTCTTAAGAAAGCCTAAAGTGAGTGCCCTTTGGGAATGTAGTCCTCTCCTGACCTCTCCTGAAAACTATTTCATCTAAATGGTGCATTTTTTTTTTATTGAATCTGCAGATGAAACTCAAGTCACTAATGAACTTTGCTGACTCCACGAAACCTCTGGAGATCTGATCTCCTGGTGTGTTGTCATTTTTTTCCCTTTTAAAGTCACTGCTTAGTGTGGAGATTCCTTAAAAATTTAGGGATGGATCCACCAGATATTGCTGCTCTGGGTATTTTCCCAGAGAAGTTAGAATCTGCACATTATAGAAACACTGCAAAACCAAAGTTCATAGCAGCTCAATTTGCAATAGCTAAACTATGGAATCAACCCAGATGTCCCTCAGTGGATGAATGGATCCAAAAGCTGTGGTACATATATACAACGGAGTTCTACTCAGCTATTAGAAGTAATGATATTGCATCCTTTGAAAGTAAATGGATGGCAAGGGAAGAAATGATGCTAAGTGAAGTTAGCCAAACACAGTGAGTCAAGGGTTGAATGTTTTCCCTATTTGTGGAGGCTGCAACTAAACACAGTCTTGGGTGAAAGGTAGTCAAACTCATGTATTGAACCCACAAAGGTCATAGCAACACACAACCATGAATCATTAAGGGGGAGAGAAGGGAAAGAGAGGCAGGTGGGACAGGAGAGGGAGGGAATATAGAGAGGGATCTAGAAAGATAACCACCAATGTAGCATACTCTTTACCCACCTGAGAAGTCAACTATATTATGTATGCAATCATTTAATTCTGCAAAATTCACAATCATATATATATTCACAATATATATGTAGTCAATTATATTTGTTATGCATATGATATATATATTCAATACATATATAGTCAATTATATTTGTTAGGGGCATAATATAGAAGAGTCAAGAGACAGGGATGTGGGCAATGTGGAGATAACTACGGCTTATGATCAAATGCATAGCATGCTGTTACTTTATACACATTTATGATTGTAAAACTACTCAACTCAACAAAAATAAATATAGTCGTTGCTTAGTTTTGTCAAAGTAAAGTATTCACAGTGTTTAAAGACTTAAATAGTACTAAAAGTCATAGAACTAATAATTGGTGATCAGTCATTGTTATCATATTTTTTCTTTCTAGAAATAATCAATTTCCACCAAAATAATGAGTAATATTCCATTGTGTATATACAGCACAATTTCTTTATCCATTCAACTGTTGAAGAACACCTTAGTTGGCTCCATAGATTAGCTATTGTGAATTACGCTGCTGTGAGCATTGATGTGGCTGCATCACTGTAGTATGCTGAGCGTATATCTTCTGTATATATATCAAGGAGTGGAATATCTGGGACAAATAGTGGCTTCATTCCTAGTTATTGAGGAATCTCCATACTGCCTTCTAGAATGGTTGTACCAATTTGTAGTACCACCAACAATGTGTAAGTGTACCCTTTTCCCAACATCCTCACCATCATTTATTGTTGTTCATATTCTGGATGATTGCTAAGAAATAACTTCTTTTATTTAATCATTTGTGTTTTTTAAAGAAATCTAAATGTATCCCTTCCATCTCAAAGAGCACTTCAACTGTGTATTTTATAATACAAAATATACATCTAATCATTCAGATAGCAACTATGATAGACAGAAACGGTAACAACTGATTTTTAACACAAGCACTCCTAACAGAGGTGATAAAGTCTCAATTTATATTAGAATATAATATGTAGATTTCACTTATATCAAGCTTAAAAATCATTAAACAAAAAGAGATGTACAATCAGATGTACAAAAGAAAATAAACTAAGTTAGATTGGTGAGTTCTAAATATTTACCATGGATGTGGAGAAAAACCTTAAAATTGGTCTTCACATGAAACACTTTCCTTCAACTTCACTGAATGGCTTTGAACTCCAGTATGAATTTCTGTAGTGCTGATTTCTCAAAGTGTTTTCCACAGATCAACAATATTGAAATTTCCAGCATGTGTGTTTAAATCACACTCAGTTGTTTCTCGGGCAATTCTCACCCATACGAATGTTTGAAGAACATCATGAAGGGGGAGAAAAAGTAATTATATGAGATAAGTGATTTTCCAATCTTAAAACCTCATGGGTAATTATACAAATGAACAAAAATATCCCTGTATTTGGAGATATATACTAGAATATTATTTATTAATAAAATGGTATGGTGTCCACATAAGTTGGTCATTGTTAAAATTGCATG
>PVKS010031828.1:0-23105 GCA_004027875.1 Aplodontia rufa
TGATTCTTTTGATTGTTTCCTTGGCAGTACAAAAGCTTTTTAGCTTTATGAAATCCCATTCACTGATTTTTGACTTTATTTCCTTCGCTTTTGGAGACCTGTTGAGAAAGTCTTTGCCTACTCCTAAATGTTGAAGTGTTGGACCAATTTTTTCTTCTATCAGTTGCAACGTAGCTGGTTTGATACCAAGCTCCTTGATGAAGTGTATACTTTAAACAGGCAGATTTAATGGTATATGAATTGTAGGTAAATTTTAAAAATGGTATAGCACTGCAGCTAAATTTTTAAGGAGTAGCCAAAGATCATCTAACTGTATAGGTAAACGTTTCCAACTCAAATGGATGGCTATGGAAAAGATCATGATGAGTAAAATCAGCTTAACCCAGAGATCTAAGGGTCGACTGTCTCCACTCATCTGTGGAGGTGGCGACTAGACCCTGGACAATGAGAAAGTTGGTCTAGAAACATGAGTTAAATCCAGATAAGATGTAATGCTTTACAATCTAATACTTTTTTAGAGTTATAATGGGAAGGGGAAGGGAGGGATAAGGGAGGGTAAGTGGGGGGGCACTCCTGGGGGTAATTGCAATATCCAGAATATATTCACATTTTATACACATTTTATATTATTTTGTTAAAATCTTGTAAGGTTGTTCAAAAATAAAAAATTAAAAAAAATTCTAAGTGTTGGTAAAAAGTATGATCATGTTTACATTGGAAACAATAATTTGAACATAATTTATCAACTGCACAAAGAAAAACACTTTTGGAAAAAATGGGACAAGATTAAAAATACTAACACAAAGATAGAGTAGCTCTACTAATATCAAAGCATGTGTGTTAATTTTCTACAGCCATCATAATAAATTACTAGCAATTTAATGAATTAAAACCATGCAAACTTATTATCTTACAGTTCTGGGTATCAGAAATACAAAATGGATCTGTGTGGGCTAAAATGATAGTATAGAGCTGTAGTTTTATTCCCCTTTCTTTTCTTTCACTTTCTTTTATTTTATTTGTGTGTGTGTATGTGTGAAGTTTGTAGTAGAAAATCCATTTCTTTAACCTTTCTAGTTTCTAAAGAATTCATGTCATCCTTATTTTTCATCCCCTTACTCCATCATCAAAGTCACATGTGCTGGGCCAAGTTCTTCTAACACTGCCATCTCTCTGATTCTCTCTATGGTGCCGCCTGTTTCCACTTATAAGGACCTCTGTGATTACACCAGGGTCACACAGATAATTCGGGATAATCTCCCCCATGTCCAGGTTAGTGACATTATTTCCATCTGTAATGTTAATTTCCCTTTGTAAAGTAACTTAACAGGATTCCCAATTCATTTAATGAGGTCAAAATTAAGCTTGTACCTAAACTGAGAGTGATGGGAAAAGCAAACCACAGAGCAATATCTCTCATGAGCAAAAAAAACAAAAGTACTTAACAAAATAATGGCAAATTGAATCCAGCAACATATATTAAACAATAATTCAACATGACTAAGTGAGGTTTATTCCAGGGACATGAAACTGGTTAAGCATTTAAAAATCAATACATTTGCCATATTAACTGAAGAAAAACAGCTTCAGAGTTTCACAGACAACTGACAAAATTCCATATCTATTCCTTATAAAACTATATACAAAACGGAGTAGCCTGATAAAGAGCACCAACAAGATGATTGGCAGCCCACATTCTCAGTAGTGAAAACTGAATGCTGTCTCCATCAGATCAGAAACCAGGCAAGCACGCCCACTACCACCATTCCCATTCAACAGTGTCCTGGGAGCTCTGGCCATCGAAGTAAGGCAAGTAACAGCAAGAAATGCAAACAGATGGAAAAGAAAGAATAAAACATTCTCTACTTGCAAATGACATATCTATGTAGAAAATCCCAAAGAATCTGCCAAAAATCTCTACATATAAAAATTAGTTGTTTTCATGCACTGGTAATGAAAAAATTGCAATTAAAACTTTTATAAAAGCATCAAAATTTAAACACCTAAGTATAAGTCTAAAAAAGTGTGAAGGATCCACAATTATGAACTTAATGAAAGAAGTACTAACTAAATGAATTGATATATCAAGCCAATGGTTTTTTTTTTATTGGTACATTTATACATAATGAGGGAATTTTAAGAGAGAGAGAGAAAGAGAATTTTTTTTTAAATTTCCATCTGGTTTTGGTTTTTCCTAAACATAGTTGTCTATGTTCAAATCCAGGTCCTCGTACATGCCAGGCAAGCACTCTACCACTGAGCCACCTCTTCAGCCCCCAAGTCTAAGTTTTAAAATAAAAGATTATTGAGATGTCCCCAAATTTTCCCAAAATTGATCTGTACATACCAAGAAATCACAATAAAAATCCCAATAAGTTTTTAGTAGATATCAAAATCAAATTGTCATACTTATATAGATAGGCAAATCAACTTGAATAGCAATTTTTTTCAGAAAAAGAGAATAAAACCAGAAGACTAACCTTATCTGATTTCAAGGACCCATGGAACATATCCAAAGATAGAGTATATTCTGGATCATAAAACAAAACTCAAAAAATTTAAAAGAATTCAAATCATATAGAGTGTTTTAACTCACCAAAATGGAGTCAAACCAAACACCAATAATAGGAAAATATAGAGAAATCTACGAATACACTTCTAAATCAACCATGGGTCAAAGAGGAAGTTTTAGGGAAATGAAAATGAAAATACAACATAAAAATTTGTAAGACATAGATAAAGAACTGTGAGGGAAATGCATAGATTAGAGAAAGGAAAAAGTCTCAAATCAATAACCTAAGTTCCCACTTCAGAAACTTAGAGGCATTGGGGATGTTAGCTCATAGGAAAGTACTGGCCTAGTATATGTGAGACCTTAGGGTCCATTTTCAGCACTTAAAAAACAAACTTTGGAAAATATCAAAATTAACTCCAAGCAAAACAGAAAGAAGGAGATAATAAAGATGAGAGCAGAATTTGATGAATTTGAAAAAAAGAACATAACAGAAAATCAATTCTAAAAAAGAATTAGTTCTTTGCAAAGATCAATAAAATTGACAAACCTGTAGCTAGACTAACCAAAAAATTAAAAAGACAGCAAACACAAATTATCAACCTCAGGAATCAAACAGTATATCATGTCAGGCCCTGAAGACATTAAAATGATAATAAGAGAATACCACAACTTTGCAAATATAAAGTTTATCATTTAGACAAATAGATCAGTTTTTTTGAAAACCATGACTCATTCAGTACAAATTAGATAATATCAATAGTTCCTAAAACTATTAAATACACTCAATTCATAATTTTAAAACTCTCATAAAAGAAATTATCAGGTCCATGCTGTTTCCCTGGAAGATTCTACCAAATCATTAAAAAATTAACACAAATCTCTTCCAGAAAACAGAAGAGGAACAACACATTCTAATTAATTTTATGAAGCTTGTTTACCCTGTGAAACCAAAACCAAGTAAGAAAATTAAAAGAAAAGAAAAGTACAGACCCATATCCTCCATGAGCAAAAATAGATCAAATCCAGCACCACATAAAAAAAAGAATACAATGGGACTAGGGGACCTGTAAAAGAGAGAGATGCAAGAGGGAAAGGTGCTAATAAGTACATCTAACTACTGTTTTTTCTTCTGCTTGTCAAAACCCTACCCTCAGTGCTGTCAGATCAAGATCCTGCCTTGCATAAAGGCCAGATCAATGCTATCTAATGTAATCACCTGAACTTGACTTGCCCTCTTAAAGCCTTAATTTCCACATATGTAAAATGGGAATGTTAACTACTATACCACAAGGAGACTGTGAAACTTAAAGTGTTCCATCAATTGCAGTACCTTCTATAAGCCAGAAATTAAGCTGAATGTAAGATTTGCGTGCTGTTCATATTAGTAGAGCTCACAGGACCTGCAATGGCATTTGGACTCAGAAGATAGTCGCCAAATTGAACTACATTTTATAGAGCTGAAAGAAGTGCAGAGACCTAATTTGCTGTCTGAAGTCACACAGTGAGTTAGAGACAGAACTCGGACTACATGCCAGGTCTGTTATCTCCCAATCTAGAGACAGCTCTTGCTGTGCATCACATAGTAGAGTGACATCCTTGCACCTTTGGTCATAGCCACACCCACCTGCCATTTTCCCTTCTGACATTTCTATGGTCTCCTAGTTTTGAGTCATGCATTTTCATTCTTTTAAAGTAAAACTTCATATTTGCATACAGTTTCTGATTCACCTCACAATTCTCTATGGCTTCAGGCTAATTTAAGTGTTAGAATTAGCCCCCTCAGGAATCGTGAGAGACCAACTTTGATCAGGTTAAATTCCCCCTGCATGATCGGTGTTTAATTAGGTATTATTGTGAAATCCTTGTTAATTACAATGTTGGTATCATTACAAAATGATTTGCTTTTTCTATATCTCCAAGGAAATTCAGGCAATGTATATTGTAACCTGGAGCCAGTGAAAGCCCTAAATAGGTTAAAAACCCAAGGAGGCCCACATAAATATGCCCAACTGATTTTTTTGGCAAAGGTACAAAATTCAACAAATGATGTGAAAGCAATTAGACACCCCTAGGCAAAAAAAAAAAAAATTAACATAGACAAAAATTTCAAACTTTATATAAAAAGCATCTCAAAATAGACCATGCAGATCAATGAGGTTTCTGCTTTAGGAGTCACCTCTTCATGTCTTTTGCTCATTTAAGAAAAGGTGATGGGGCTGCATCGGTGGCTCAGCAGTTATTGCGCTTGCCTGGCATGTGCAGGTACGTGGGTTCAAACCCCAGCACCGAGTACACAACAGAGTCTAGGAGCAACAAAAGTAATGTGAAAAATTCAATAAAAGTTGATTCTCTCTGTCTTTCTCTCCCCTCTCTCACTGTCCCCTCTTTCTTTAAAAAAAGAAAAGAAAGAAAAAAGAAAAGATGAGTTGTATACTGTATTGATGTCTATTTTGGATAACAATCCTCTATCAGAAACTTGTGTTCTCTCTCTCTATGTATATATATATATATATATATATATATATATATATTTTTTTTTTTTTTTTTTTTAAACTCTACACAATTTTTTTGAGAGTGAGTTATTTCTTTCATTTAGTTTTTTGTTTTTGTTTTTGTTTTTTATTTTCCTCCACTTAGTTGAGTGTGTGATGCTAGGGACCAAACCCAGGACTTCACCCATGCCAGATAAGCACACTACTGCTAAGCCACTGCTCCAGCCCTCAACTTTATATAATTTTATCCCCTGGATGAGTACCCACAACCAGCATCCGATGAACAGTCCTTTCATCACCACCAGGCTTCCTCTTATTGCCTTCTGTGATCACACCCACGGTCCCCCAGTGCCAAAGCTCTGGGCCCTTCCCTAATCCCTGGCAACCACTCACCTACTTGTTATTTGGTAATGTTGTTATTTCAAGAATATTACATAAATGGGGCTGGAGCAGTAGCTCAGTGATTGGAGCACTTGCCTGGCATGCTCAAGGACCTAGGTTCAAACCCTAGCACCACAAACACAACTGTCAGAGAAACAAAGGTCAGATGGAAAAATAAATACAATTGATTTCCTCTCTTTTTTCTCCTCTCTCTCTCCCTCTATCTTTTAAAAAAAGAATATTACATGAATGGAATCATATAGCATGTAATTTTTCAGGATTGACTTTCCAACTCAGCACAATTCTCTGCAGATTTTGCTAGGCTAGTTCATGTGTTATCAGTTCATTCCTCGTGATAGGTGAGTAAAATTCCATGGTATAGCTGTACCTCAGTCACCTGAGAAATGCCTACTTAACCACAAGAAACCATTTCCAATCCACCAATTGGCAAAAATGTAAAGAAATGACAATATCAGGTATTGATAGTATATAACTGAGGGCAAATATTTTAAAGAGCAATTTGGTGACATCTAGCAGAGTGAAAAATTCATGTATTTTGTGACTCAACAATTTCATTCCTGGATCTATAACCTGGAAGGAGGCTTAAATTTTTTTGTTCATGAGTCATCATATGAAATCTATTTTACACTTTAACCCAATATATGTTTATAATTAAAACGAAAGTTGCCTACAAGAACTCATTCAAAGCTTGTTTATATTTTCAATTCCATTTCATTTTAATACTTAAACATGACCAATTAAACTAATTTCATGATCTATTAATGCAGTCCTTCTCAACTTTAGCTGCATATCACAATCATCTGGGATTGATTTTAAATACCATTACTTAAGCCATGACCCAAACAAATTGAATTAGAACATTTGAGAATTCCCTACATGATTCCAATATGTAGCCCAAGTTCAGAACCATTGCCTTAATAGGTCACAACACCAAGTCTGAAAAACACTGTTCAAACTGCTTATTACATGCTAATAAACTATGTAGGTTAGTAATAGTATTGGGCCAATGTTACTTTTGGGAGTTTGAATATTATATAATTGTTATGTGATATTAATATTACAGGATGCTGAGAGAACATTATATGGAAACTTTGTGCTATTTTTGCAACTTTTCTGTAAGTCCAGAGTTATTTCCAAATAAGAGATCCTAGATAAGGATCAGGTTCAAGTTACTTTGTCATTACGTATGAATGTATGAATGTGTAGCAATAAATCCCTTCAATATGTAAGACTATGTTGAACTAACAACAAAAAAATTTAAATGTCACAATAAGGGGAAAAAAGAAAGCAAAAGTAAATAAATAACATAAAACAAACAAAAAGCAAAGAATCACTGAACACAAGATGAAACAGGACAAGAATTACCTGCATTCCTATGAAGTACACTTTTTTGAAGTACTTTTTTGAAGTACTATGAAGTGCACTTTTTTTTAAGTACACTTTTTTGAGCCCCTTTTATTTTTTTCAAAACAATATTGTACTGTAAAAAAGTTTTAAAAACAGAAAAAAAAGCTTTAGAGAAATTTCTGCACAAAGAGACATACAAGAATGTTCAGACCAACACTTGTTTTGAAGACAGAAAACAAGAAACACCAAAATTCACCATCAAGAGGTGATGGATAAGCACACTGTGATAAATTCCTACAGTGAAATACTATAGAGAAGTTAAAACACATGAGCCAGAAGTGCATGCATCAACATGGATATATCTCAAGAACAAATAAGGAGTGAACCATGCACACCGCAGAAGGGTAATGAAGCACAATTCTGTTTTGTTAGGCTTAAATATGTAAATAATAGTACGTATTTTATGGATATATAAATACTGAACAAAAAAATAGAGAAAGGCATGAGAAAGGAAATTGCTAAATTCAGAATACCAAATACCTTCGAGGGCAGGAGAATGCAATCAAAGGCGGGCAGAAGGGGACCTCATGGCATTTGTACAGTCTGATGGCTTCAGCTGATTGCCGGGTGTGTAAGCTTTAGTTGCCTTGCTGTGTTTTTCAGTCACTTGGATGTCAGGCGTAGTTCATAATTAAAAAATTAATCCAATTGTAAAAACTATACCATTGTGGAGGAGGAGGTCGATATTGGGGGCGGCTGTGCATGTGAGTGGGGGAGGGGCCATATGGAGTATCTCTCTACCTCCTCTCAATTTTGCTGTGAAACTGTTTTTTTTTTGAAGTTCAAGCTAAAGGACTGGTAAGCACAGGAATTACAGAGCAAGTAAGTGGGTTCAGCACACCAGTCTTGCTCTCTATCCAACCAGGATATCTACCAATGTGCTTTACTGCCAATATGCATAGAAGACCATGCCAAGAGAATGCCATGCTCTTGGGGCTAGTGTTTCATTAGTGACTCGAACAGGTGTAAGCTCAAATGACAGCCCAGCTCTTTTCATCTCATTTTAAAGACAAACCCATCCATGTTGGTATTCTCTTGGCATAGAATTGAGAATACTTAAAACAAAGCTCAGGAAACGAGGCCCATCTATGCCATCACCACCACTAACCACATGCATTGCTCTGGTATAGCCCTAGGGACTAAGGCTGGGACAGGAGCATAGGGAGTGGAGCGGATGGCAGTAGTATACACTGAGCTGGAAGACATACCTTATGGTTTGAATAAAAACCACCCCCTATTAGGGTTGTGAATAGTCAAGTCAGACCTTTGCCATGATCACTTTTGGGGTAAGCACACGATTGACCTGTATTGCCTACCTGAAACCACTCACCATCCCACTGAGGAACTGAACGATGGAGGAGGTGAAGGAGTTAATTTAGGATTCAGGACCATTCTGAGGAGATGAGTCAGGCAGCAATCAAGAGTTGTGGACACCTGGGCTGTAATTTTGGCTGGTAGAGCACTTGCCTAGCACATTTGAGGCACTGGGTTCAATCCTCAGCACTGCATGAAAATGAATAAATAAAATAAAGATATGGTGTCTATTAGATAACTGTCAATCATAAAGGCCAAATTTAGATGTAAATTCCTCTTTCACAAAGCACAACCACTTAGGAGCACGCCCTACCTCACTATACCTGAGCCCCAGGCAACTGCCCAAGCCCTGCTCTCATGAGAGAGCCACTGTCCTCTCCAGTCCTGGGAGCAGCCATCCTGTCACCCCCCTCCCCAATAAAATCTCTTGCCTCAGCTACCAGGGGTCTCTTTGTCACAAGCATGCCCAACAATAGCTCCCTGACCGGGAAAATTTGTGTCCCCAGTGTGCCTGCTCCCCAATCTCTTTTTGGGTTGAGCTGCCCTGGGCAACGTGACTCCCTGGCTGAACTTCCATTAGCCCAGTCGTCCCCTTGTCCATCTAAATACCTGCTCAATTTTCAGGTAAGTCTGCTCTGAATCGGATCTCTCTGCATGGTGATATCTCTATGAGGTGGGTCTGAATTTTTCTCTTTGGGGATCTAGGATCCCCCACTTATTGGTTTTTTCCAGGGCTGAGTTCAGCACCCACGAGGGGTCCGGGACCCCTTGCAGACACTGGCAAATTGAGGTAATGACTCATTTGGCATGCTCTTGTGATATTTTGTGGAAGCTGGCTTCTGGAGGACGCACTCAGAGTGCATATATAGCCATGGCATCTGGCCCTTCTATTGGGGTGGATTCCCTGCTTGGTTGACGCTTAAATCTCTAAACTCATTCATTTTGTAGCCAAACCTGGTCCCTGGCCCCTGGCCCCTGGCCCCAGTGCCCTTTAGATAACTCCTCAAAATGGCTATTTAATGGCACTTTTGATCCCAACATTTTAAGGAATCTTTTCAGCTATGTTGAACAAACAGGCAAAAGGAAAGAGATTCCCCTCCCTATTCCCTGTGGGCGTTCAAGCCTTTTATTTGCTTCACTCTGCCTGTCTTGTGATTCTTTCAACTTCTACCGGCTTTAAAACCTTTGCCTCTGTCTGTTACTGTGGCAGCCCCTCCCCTCGCAGCTTTTCCCTCTGCTTCTTCTGACTTGGATCCTGCTGACAACCTCCTCCCAGTGGCCAGAGCCCACTGCCCCTTCCTATTCCCCTTCCTTGTCCACCCCTCTCTCAAAGTGGGATTGCTCGCACTAGTTTCAGATCAGAGGGAAAAAGTGCCACTTTTAAATGTGGCCATTCTCTAAGTTTCAGAAAGGGGGAAGGGAGGGGAGAGTGCTGCTCCAGGTTCCAAGCCTTTTGAAATGTTTAAGAGGACCAAGAGGACCGCATTCTTTTGCAAAGGTCTGTACTTCCCTTCCTTGCCTCAGCGGAGCTGCTCTCTGCTCCACACCCCCCTCCTGCAGCTACAGTGCCTACAACTATGGCTCCTCCTCCTCCAACCCCCCATTCCCTCTATTTCTAAAACTATTGCTTATTAGTGTTTTGCAGAAGTACTACTTCTAACAGAAAAAACCTGAATTAAGACATGCCATCACCTACAGGACAGATAAGATGTAATGCATGAGCTCCAGATATGCTCCATAAGGAGCCAAAAGGTCAGTTGTCCTCTTGGACACTGGTGCTAGCCTTTCTGTCCTGTCTCTTACCCTTGATCCCCCTCCTAATACTGTGAGGAGTGTCTAGAGGGCCTATAACTAGAAGCTTGACTCTCTCACAAAGTTGTAAATGGGACAAGATGATGGTTTCTCATGCATTTCTGATAGTACAGAGTGTCCTACTCCTTATTAGGGAGAAATTTTACTTTCAAAAATTCAGGATTCCATCATTATAAATCTAAGGTCTCTGAGACTATTATGCTCACATCTGTTTAAATGTGATACAAATCCCGAAATATGAGCCACTAACAAAATTTGGGCCACTAACGGCAGAAGTGGGCAAACAAAAAGTGCATTTCAATTAAAATAGCCCTAAAGGATCCACCTGTCCTTTCATGCCAGAAGCAGAAACATGACACCTACTCCAAGGCCTTAAGGTAATTAATAAAGCAGACATTCTCCTCCACTCTGATGCCTAATCCTTATACTCTCTCATTTGAGATCCTAGCTACTGCTACTTAGTTTATTGTATTAGATGCCTTTTTCCATAGACTCTCAATTACAATACATGTTTATCTTTGAGGAGCCAAATAACAGATCTGGTTCTTCCTCTCTTAGATTTAACGCTTGTAAAAATAAGAAAAAGGAATAATGGTTGTATGGGTGTAAATTCAGGTGGAGATGTTGATGCTGCCATAATGAGGGTGGGCATGGGAAGTGCCAGCAGGGAGAATGGCATGCAGGGAAAATGGTGCTGGACCTTTGCCAGGCAGCTGGTTTTGTTAGTTAAGTGGGAGGAGTTGATGATAGGGTTGGTCTTTCAGAGATTGGCTGGCAAATCCATCAATCCATTGGAACTTGTCTGCCAGCGTCTTGATTGGCTGTTCTTTTCCTGGGCAAGCTGCCCTTTGCCCTGCCCCTTAGCCAGCAGCCCTGGCCTCCATGTCTTGACTGAAGCCATGCCCCCAGCCATCCTAACATCACTAATTTTCATTCTGACATTAATTTTTGATTCACTTCAAGTTAATCTGTTAGACTCTGGATGGTGAGGAAGACAGAGCCACCCATGAACACCCCAGATGTCCTTGAGCACTTCTGATGTCTGTTATCATGGACCCCTTAATCCACCTGAGCATTCTTAGAAGAAAACCCAAAATGCTTGCAGTTTTGGGGGAAGGGAGAGGACAACCAACTGAAGGGTAACTTTCCAAAATAGATGGGTTTTGGATTTGCTTGCTGCTGAAAAGGGTGGAATCTGTCTCTTTCTTAGAGAAGAATGCTGCTATTACATTAACAAATCTGGCCTTGTAGAGGAAAATGCTCAAAGCCTTAAGTATGCTCCTTCAGAATGTCTTTAGGGACCAATAGCCACCCGGCTCCTTCCCCTCTTGGGACCCCTGGCTGCTCTTTTGTACTTGCTCTAATTTTGCCTTGTATTTTTCAGATTCTCCAGAAATTTTTGAGCAA
Organism: Aplodontia rufa; assembly: GCA_004027875.1. Taxonomy (NCBI): domain Eukaryota; kingdom Metazoa; phylum Chordata; class Mammalia; order Rodentia; family Aplodontiidae; genus Aplodontia; species Aplodontia rufa. Next base: position 11,350 of record PVKS010031828.1, read on the forward strand.
ATGAATTTCAATCATCACCAACCACAAGATTAATCAAATGTTCCTGTCTGGTTATCAGCCTTTGGGAAGATCAACATCTCAGAAAGTCATCGCTCATAATCAGCAGGAAGTAGCTTCAGAAGATGCCTCTGCTCCTTTACAAAATAGAAAAGGGTGGAATATTAGATAACTATCAATAATGATGGTCATATTTAAATGTAAATTACTGGGGCTGGAGTGGTGGCTCAGTGGTTTCGGCGCTTGCCTAGTGAGAACGAAGATCCGGGTTCAAACCCCAGGACCAAGTACACAACTAAGTGTTGGAGCAATGAAGGCCATGTGAAAAAAAACTAAATAAAGTTGATTATCTCTTTCTCTGTCTCTCTCACTGTCCCTCTCTCTTTAAAAAAATAAATAAATGTAAATTCGTCTTTCACAAAGCACTATCATTTAGGGGCACACTCTACCTCACTGTACCTGAACCCCAGGCAACCGTCCAAGCCCTGCTCTCCGGAGAGAGCCACAAGAGCTAATAAATTCCCCCTCTCCAGACCACATGTTGCTGTTCTCTCCAGTCCTGGAAGTAGCCATGCTGCTACCTGTCTTAATAAAATCTCTTTTCTCAGCTACCAGGAGTCTCTTTCCCGTGTGAGCATGTCCAACAATGGTTCCCAGCATGTCCAACAGTGTCCATCTACAACTAAAAAAGATTTAAAAAGAAAAGTTGTAGACACTGAGAGCCAGCATAAGGACACGTAATGAGTGCCTAGGGTACTTCAGAAGAGAATACAGAAAAGAAGGTGGGAAGCATCAAAGAGAAACTCCTTCATTTCCTAAAGGAGGCTCAAGTCTTTTCTTCTTGCCCACTGTTTTTCCTGCTTTCTCCCAAATAGCACAAGGGAAATGCTTTCCAAGGAGAAAGAGGGTGTTTTGGCTCCTACTCCAACAGTGGAATTCCAGGGTCTGGGGCGGAAGGGTACAGCACAACAGAGCAGAGCTTCCCTATCTCCTTGCTCTAGATCTCCCCTTATAAATGGGGTATCTACCTACAGAAAGCTGGGGAGACCCACACACAAATGGGCCCATTGTACGTATGCTCCAAAGCAAATGTGAGTCCCAGACGGGTATGTCTTCCTTCAGGGCACATTACTAAATAACTGCAGATGTGAGGTTCTACAGGAATGGAAGAATTTGCATGAGATTTACAGGACTGAGTTTACAAGCTTTGGTTATTGATATGAGAATGAAGACAAAGTTGTGGAGGAGGGGAACTGAAGGTTTTTCCAAGAGCTTGGCAAATCAGTGAGATGCTAGGAGGTGTAAGGGAAACAGGTTGGGTGGGACAGGATGATGGTTGAAGGAGTTTTGGGGACAATTGAGTACAAGTATGGAAGAGGCAAGCAGCTTTCCAGGTCTGGCATTCAGAGGAGAGGTCTGGGCTTAAGAAATGTGTCTGGGCATTATTCCCTGGGGAGTGTACAGCACTGCCTAGGAAAGAGAACAGAAAATAACACAGTAAACAGAATCGGGCAACTTCTTGTTGAGCCTTCACCTTGTGGCTTCTCTGTAACAGTTCATTACTTTTTAAAATTTAAGTTTGCTTTTTAACTGATATAAAAATTGCAAATATTAGGTCTGGAGTGCTGGCTCGGCTGTTGCCATGCTTGCTTGGCATGCGCAAGTATTCAGGTTCCAATGCCACCACCATGTACACAACGAAGTCTTAGAGCAACAAAAGCCACATGAAAAATAAATAAAAAATTGATTCTCTCTCTCCCTTTCTCTCTCACTGTCAGTCCCTCTGTTTAAAAAAAATTACAAGGGTTGGAGCCATGGCTCAGTGGTTATAGTGCTTGCCTGGCAAGCGCTAGGGCATGGGTTCAAGCCCCAGCACCACGCACACAATGGAGTGTCAGAGCAGAAAGGGCCACATGAAAAATTAAATAAAGTTGATTCTCTCTTTCTCTCTCTCTGCCTCTCTCTCTTTCTCTTTCACTGTCCCTTTCTAAAAAATAATAATAAAAAAAAATAAAAAATTTTTCAGATATTTATGGGCTACCATGTGGTGTTTGGATATACGTATATGTTGTATAATGCTTATTTTTTCTATTAATATGATACTTTTACTTATTTATTATTTATTTACTTATTTTTGGTTAATCCCCAAGTCACTGGGATTACAGGTGTGTGCCACCTAGCTTATGTATAATGCTTAAGTTAGGGTAAACATATCTGTCTCCTCAAACATTCTTCATTTATTCACACTGAAAACATTCAAAATAATTCCTTCTGACTTTTTGAAATATTTGATATATTATTGTTATCTATAACCACCCTACTGTGTAATGTAACATTTCTTTGAACAAAAATAGCAACAATAACAAAAAAAAACTTTGGAAAAAACTGTCAGTGTTCTAGTAGAAAATCAACGCATTTGATTTAATTTCCAACATGACATCTTTGCTATCACAACTGATATATGTTTTGCACAAATTTAGGAACTTACTAGAGAGAATTTAAACTAAAATGAATTCAAGAAGAAGACCCTGTACTTTGATCTCATTTATCATGACCAATCTTTTTAGAAAAGAACCTATTTTGGTCAAGTCTTTAAAAGACACTGGATTGGAAAAAGGCTTCCTAACTGATGGGCTTGAAGAGAATAATCAGATGGCAATTTCCTTGGTCCTTGTTGAAAACCTAAATGAGCTGAGTAGAGGTGCTTGGAGCAAGTATATACAGAGCATAATTTTATGTCTAAGACATTGATGGCGGTGCATATTTCCCATAATAGGCACTCTAGCTGCATGCCGTAATGAACTGAGAGGAGGTGAGAGCTGTTAGCAATAGCCAAGTGATACTGATTAGGCAGCATCGAGGGTCGGCATGACTCAGTCTTCAGCATTATGTTCCTTAGAAGAGCTCCTCCAACTCAGCACCAAGTATTCCTTCCCTTCGTGATGAGAATAGGTTAAGAAGTTGGCGCCAGGGAGGCACTGGTGATACAGTGATGACTCATCGAGGTGAAGGCACTTGAGGCCATCCCTATGCCAAGAAAAGTGCTTAGAGTCCTTTGATAAATAAGCCCTTTGTCACCAGCCTTGTCTCCTTCCTTTCATTTCTAGAACCTACCTAATAAGAAAAGACAAGAACTGAGATGGAGGCTTGCTTTACCTGCTATATGAGTTTTCTAGGGCTATTGTAACAAAATACCAAAAACTGGGGTGGGGGGCAATTGGAATTGAACCCAGGATCTTGTGCCTGCTAACCCAATATGACTGCCACAGAGACCTGATTTTCGTTTGACTATTTCTATACAGACACTAACTCCAAATAAGGTCACATTCTGAGATAGTAGGTGTTTGAACTCCAGCGTATCTTTGGGGTGCTCACAATCCAACCCATATATCCACCAAGGACATGATTTGGTCTCTGGGCAAAGCACCTTCCAAAATTGTAGGGACTACTCTGCTAAGAAATTTTGAGGCTTGCAGCCATGGAGGGTTTTTTCTTTTTTTAAACAGAGAAAAAGACATAATTTTTATTTCTTCATCTGCTTTTTGTTTTTCCTCCACTTAGCTGAGGCTGGAACCCAGATCCTCATGCATGCCAAGCAAGCATTCTACCAGCTAAGCCACCTCCCCAGCCCAAGTCGTGGACTTTCAAAGCTGCAATTCACAAGGCGGGGCGGGGGGCGCTGGAGCGGTGGCTCTGCGGTTACAGCACTTGCCCGGCATGCCTGAGTATGCGAGTTCAAACCCCAGCACCACATACACAGCAAAGTCTCAGAGCAACGAAGGCCACATGAAAAACTAAATAAAAATTGTTAAAAAAAAAAAAAAAACCACAACAAATTCTTAAGGCAGTGAATGGCTCCTCTGAGTCTGCATCCCAGTTTTTCAGAAGTGCCAGTAGAGCCCATAAAGAAGACAGCGAGATCGGAATCCTTTCCTAAGTACTAAGCCACATGGCAGGAACCTCCTCGAGGTCTTGCTGGCAGAGTACTGTGGGTGGCAGTCCTAGCCACATTTCTCATCAGTTGTCCTCCATCCTCCTGTGTACTCCTCCCTACCCTCAATCCATTTCTGGGTGTCAGTGAGGCCTGATCCTTAGTCCAACTAGGTGCTTCTTTTTTTTAATCCATCCAAGCACATTTAAAATCCATTTCAAAACTAAAGGAAAGAAGACAGAAGGAGGAAATAAAGAGAGTGACTCAGCGCATTACAAGATGTGATTGAAAAGTGCATTAACTTGGACGCATGCTGAGCTTTCTTTTTTGACAATAAAATGAGTGATCAAGTTTATTGCTCAAACTTCATGTGGCTTTCTTTCTCTAAGGTTGTATACCAGTCTGATATTTCTTTTTCTCCTTTTTTAAAGGTTGCGGTAAAATATACCTAACATAAAATTTACCATCTTAACCATTTTACGATTTGTGTTGTTGGGGGTTGAGCCCAGGGCCTCCTAATGCTAGGCAACCTCTCTACTAGCACGCCAGCACCCAGTACACAGCACAGAGGCATTAAGCACCTTCACTTATTGTGCAACCATCACCACCACCCATCTCCACAACTCTTTCATCTTCCCCAACTGAAAATCTGCCCCCCTACAACACAAACTCCTTGTTACTCCCCCCACCCCAGTCCCTGGTCATTTCTTTTCTCCTGGGAGAAGTAGATTCATACAGTATGTGTCCTTTTGTGACTGTCTTATTTCACTGAGCATAATGTTCTCAAGGTTCATCCCTGTTACAAAATATCTCAGAATCTACCTCCTATTAGCCTTTGTGAAAGTTCTGGCTTGTGTACTTAGCTGTTAGGTTTTGCTTTGTTTTGTTTTTTACTTGGAGGAGGTCACTGGGGCCAAATGTAACCGTAATTGGGAGGTGATTATGTTCAAAGTGAAGCCTGGGCCCAGTGACCAAGACTCGGAGAAAAGAACAAAGGAGACGTGAGAAGTCAGTGATGAGCTCAAGGTGCCACTTCCCCCTGCACATGTGCACCTGTTCAGGGCACAGCCAAACATGGAGGGCAGGGTCTTTTGCTTCTAGCCTTATCTATTTGATTCAACTCAACACATTTGCCAAGTGCTCTTATGCAAAGCTTTATTGGCCATGTAGAAAGAACTTCAGCAGCTTAGGGCAGACCAGTGCAATGAGCTCACCTAGAGAAGGCAGGAACAAGAGGGTGGGTACTATGGCTTGAATGTCCACCCCAAAACTCATGGTGAAATCTAATTATCATTGTAACAACACTAAGATGCAGGCCTTTAAGAGATTATTACATCATCAGAGCTTAGCCTTCATAAATGGATCAGTGCTGTTATTGCAAGAGCAGGTTCCTGGTAAAAAGGATGAGCTCAGCCCAGTTTCTTCTGTCTCACACACGCTCATTTGCCATTCTGCCATGATAAAGATGTAGCGCAAAGGCCCTCACCAGATGCTACTGCCTTGCTCTTGGACTTCGCAACTGACAGAAGCATGAATCAAACTCAGTCCGTAGTATTCTTACAGCACCAGAAAGCAGATAAGACAGAAAAACACCAAAGACATCTATCCATTTAGCTTTTACTCTTGGTGTACAATTAGCACCCTCTCCCCAGTGTCTGGCGCCATGTCTTAAGAAACAGAGCCTCAAACCATATTTGGCCACTGTGAAGCCAGATGTAGGGAACTGGCTGATGGAGGTCTTATTTGTTCACTCCCTGCCTCATTCCAAAATGGATTAAAGGGAACTATTGTGTCATTGAACCTTTAAGTCTTCTATACCTGAGTTTTCCAACCAATGGGTCACAAATTAGGCTTGTGTAGATATTGATCCCCTTCAGACCTCCTATTGACTGAGCAGTGTCTTAGACAGGAGCTCACTGCATGGGAAGAACACTGTGAACTGCTAACAGTCTCATTTATTTAACCCCAATGCATGGTACAGTATATAACTTTTTTCTAAGTAGATCTTTATGTGAAAAATAATTGGTAAGCCCTGAACTGTGTGTCATCTTTGCTGCCTCTGACCATCTCAAATTTATCAGTTTCAATTTCCTTGATGAAGTCTCCTTTGTTGATTCCAACCTGCTGCTCGGTATACATTGATTTTCCTCTTCTTAAGGGTTCATATGAAAAGATACTCATTAATTGCCTCTCTCTGAATGTCAGCTGGTAACCCATATACAGGTGCTGCACAGAACAAAAAACAATTGCCAACATTAATTTCGTACATACAAGTGTGGAGACTTTACACATACAATCTCTTATCATCCTCACCATGGTGGCCACCATTATTAACCTCAATTGGCATATGAGAAAACTGAGGTTGGGAGAAGTTAGACTACCTTACTTGGGTTTAAAACAATGGCAATATGACAGTAGGACTGGAACTCAGGGCAGTCTTGCTCCTAAGTCCATTTTTTTTCATCTCATACTTAACTACATACCTGACCATGTCTTCTGGTTTCACCTCTTTCAATCAGAGGATCTTTCCTACCTTGGCACCTCTCAGATTGTCTAACAGTGCTAGACAATCTGAGATTTGGATGGAAGGCACTTCTTGGATGCTTCTTGACATAATTTGTTTCAGTTTACTGTGCCTACTTCCTTCTTTAGGTCTGATGTGGCAATATTGCTTTGTAGCATGACACTGTTGAGGTTCAAAAGCAGGCCAAGCTTCTCACTAATATCCAGTGACTGATGTGATCTCATTCCATCAAGCCTGTAAGTTTCTCATTGGTTTTGATGTCACCCAAAATGTGAGCAAAGTGTTTCAAAAACTAACAACTAACTGAAAGTTCCATTGGGAAAGTTGGAAGTTTAGTACAACATAATCAGATTTGTACACCAATTTTAGCCCACTTAGTCTTGTGGAACTATAATCTTTTTAAGTTTCTATCACCACTATATTTTCTGACCCACTATTTGTATAATATTTCAAATGATTTTTGTTTCATACAAAATATGTTCATCCATTAAGAACTTTTAAACTTTCTATACAATAAAGTACACAGGTACAGACCTATTTTCTATGGACAATGGAAATGTAGTTCTTTCAAAATACCACGGTGGCAGAAATTGCCCAACAAGACTTAAAACCTCTCTTGAATCATTATGTAGATGATTAGAGCACTTACTCCCAAATAAATACTTAAGCTCCATATGAAAATTGAAAGAGTTGAAACTGTTTTTAAGATCATTGTTATTCAGAAAATCTTAACTCTATTTCAGCATACTTCACTGATTCCCAAACAAACTGGTGCTAAGAGCCTTCATCACAACAGCTTCAATAATGCTGCTCAAAACGAAACAAGATGAGGCCATGGGCTAGGACTCCCAGGGTGACACTGCACAATGTCACTCCTCTTAGTCCACTTCTCGATCCCCAAAGTGAGGGAGCAGTGTACTAGTCAATCTCAGATACTATCAGGCTCCAAAATTGCTACTAGTTTTCTTTTGTTGTTAGGTTCAAGATGATTGTAATCAAGACAAGTAGTCCTCAAAGTTTTGTGTTCATAGCCTGTTTTTCTTATTGTAGCATCGCTTAGGGAATTAAAAATATTCAAAACAATATGAAGCAAGCAAGCAAAAACTATAGTACACCAAACTTCAGCACAGTAATGGGTCTCTGTCTGTAAAAGAATTCCTAGTCACCACTCCAGGCATCTGATTGCCCTTTAACTCTGAGTCACTTTGAGGAGAACACTTGGTGTCTCTGAAAAGTGTCCATATACCTGGGAAGAAAGGGCCAAAAACCCCTGTTTTTCTTCAGCTCATGTTTGATGTTACACTTCACAAGTGCTACCTGTTCTTCAAAACAAATTATTTCCTGTCTTCCAGCCTTTTTCATTCAAGTGCAGGGTGGAGAGTAGGAGAGAAAATCATAGAGGCAACAGGAAATAGGGTGAATGAATAAGAGGAATATTATATAGAACCTTTGATTTTACTCTAAGTGAACGTTTTGAGCAGAAGAATAACATGATTTAAATTTTGCTTTGAAAGCTTCCCTTTGGCAACTGTGTAGATTACAGATTGAGTGGGGCAAGGGCATAAGCAATAAAAGCAGCCAGAGGCTACTACAGGGATTCAAGTAAGAGATGATGCTGATAACTAGAAAGGGGCTGGAGTAGTGGTGGTAGTGAGCAGATTTATTTAGAAGGAAATATGGTCAGAATTTGTTGATGAATAGGTTCTGGGGCTTGAGAAAGTGATGTCCAGTTGAACTCCATGGTTTTGACCTGAGCAGCCGGTACTTGCTGAGATGTTCAGGTTCAGGGAGAAAGATCAGGGGTTTGATTCAAGGCATCCATTGCACACCCCAGCGACTATGCAAAGATTACTGTTGAATATACAAGTCCAGGGTCCAAAGGTGATGCTTGGACTAGAGATGTAGATTTGGAAGAAGCACCTAGATGTTTTTTAAAGTCATGAGATTGACTAAGATAGGAACGGCAATGAGTGTAGGGAGAGAATTGGAATGACTGAGGAATGAGATTCATGGTTTAAGATTACATGTGGCTGGGTTGCACTCCATTGCAACACTGGGAGGCTGTCCTAGTAAGAGCAGAGCATTTTGGGGTGGTGTGGGGTGGGTCATCTGTGTTCCTGCCCCAGACCTTGGCACCTTCGTTTGCAATGGCTCTGGAATCACTGAGAAATCATTGCACAATACTTATTTACTGTATTGTTCAGTGAAAAAACTGAACTGGTGATGTTATTAATCCTATAGTTTGGTTTCAAGACAGTAGACTGACCTACAAGTTTAACCCAAGCTTTATTTTGATAGTCTTTACTTATGTTCCAGCTTTCATCAATTAAATGGTGGCAAGCCAACTACTTGGATAGAAGCAGAGATCAACTGAATTCAATTAATAATGTCTCAGAAATACACTAAAAATAGCACATGTCCAGTAGCCAAGTTGGCTCCTTTACCACCAACCCTACAAACAGACCAGATAATGCTGAATATACAGTCTCTGAAATATGACTGCCCAGCTCTGCCAAAGCTTCTAAATTCCAAACTGTTGCAAGCAATTTAATTGAGATGACAAAAGCATTTGGGACAAGAACATATGGCAAAGTTGAGTTATAAATGCTTTTTCCTTACTGAAAAATTTGGGACATTTTAACCAGGTCTTGAATTATGTTTATATTACAAAAATGGAAAAGTTATAATTAATGAGGAAGGAGTTGTTAAGCTTCCTTTCTGGAAGCTACTAAGCTTCCTTTCTGGAATGAACATCACTAAATTAATCAAGGTCAAAAGGACCACAGATACTCATACCCCAGATTCAATTCTGACTGGGTCCAAGTACATGTCAGAAAAGGGACATTTTTATCATCTGAAATGTGAAGCTGACTAATGATAGTAATAGTCTTCCTTGGTCAGGCAAATTTTCCTCAAGCAAAGGGGTCAAGAAGAAAGGTATTAGCAGACATCCACAGTTCAACTCCGGAGCCCTGCTTGGGGTGCCTAGGCCTGGCCTGGAGGGCCTACCTCTACTGAGGCTCTGATTCAGCTTGGCGTCCTCATGCTAAAACTTTCCCACAGCAACTGTGCACACTGAGTTTTGCTAAGAAAAGACACTACTTTTAAATTTTTATGAAACTTCTAGACTCAAAAAGCTCTAAGCTTCTATCTCTTCTGTACTTTGTTGATCTTATTTTCCCATTAAAAGTCAGTGAAAATGTAGCCATCTAGTAAGACTTTGGGAGATGACTGTTTTTGTTTAGTTTTGATTTTCAATTTTGGTCTCATTTGTTTTCATAATTGCCAATTGTCTCTAAGGCTCCCTTGAATAGAACCAAAACAAACTTGTCAGGTAACTGACAGCCTGACACTTTCATATTTCAGATTCACTTGATATTAGTCATCTATTCCCTGTTGGAAAGATTCGTGTTTTTGTGATAAGTTCTTCATATTAATTTAAAGAGTGGATTCAGTGATGTCATAATTTCTCATTTTGTTCAGTCCTGAAGCAAATAGTCATTCCCTGTAGAGAAAGGAGATGCATTCCACTAGATAATTACTGTTGTTTATTACAGCAGTAGAAAGAACAATAATATCTTCTTTTTAGCATATGCCCTTAGTTCATAAAGGAGATGAACAAAAGATTACAGAATAATGAAGGAGCAGTTCTTTTATTATAAATCATTCTTTTATTTACTGTTTGTAGGTATATGGTAAGAAAATGTTGAACATGGAATGATGAAGTCTTCTTGGGACACATTTAGCTAATCCCTAATATTCAGAGACAATTATGAACCCCAACTTAGTCTGAAGTGGCAGTGAGGTTCACTAAGGTGAAGACCAATGTCAGGGTCACTAGCATTCTATAGCCACGATCAGGAAATATATGGAAAGATAGCACAGATACTGAGGGCCAGCAGACACTGGTGAGGAAAGCTCTTAGGGAAAATGTATGAACATGGAAAATGCTGGATTTCTTTTCAAGTTTGCTGGAGAAGTGACAATGGTGAGGTTCCTGCTCTAACGTTGGCACATAGGAATAGGTGAAGTGTTCTGACTTGCATGTGTGTACATTTTCCCATGTCTCTGATTAATTAATGTTGGTAAACGGCACAGAAAATATTCAGCTGGAAAGGTAGCAAAATGGGCACAGAGTCAACCGTGGTTCTAGTAGAGGCTCATATTTTTAAATTGCAGTTATTTTCCATGGAATGTAGCCTGTGAGTGAAATCTATGCTAAAAATGGGAGTGGATTATGATTTTATTCAGGTACTTTTCCAGAATCATTTTTTAAAAAATATATCAATCTGCAAATGATAATCTAAATAATAGCATCTTGAATTCACCCCTGCAGAATGCAAAGCAACTCACAAATGTTGTGGGGAGCTGTGTTGCCCCCCGGGAGCTGATCAGGAGGAGGGTGAGTGCCGACGGCTGGAACCTGGGTCCCCCCTAGTCTGGGGACCCCTTCCCTCCCAGCCGGGGAAACGAGGCAACCACACGCAGCTGATGGCAGCTCAGAATCCGTTTATTACTAAGGCACACGGGTTTTTATAGAGGAGGAGGGGATACAGCCAAGGAATCAATAATCCTTCTAAGGGAGTTGCTAGGTGTTATGTAGATTTCAGTACAGACAAAGATAGGAACATTCTGTAGTTGATACATTCTGACCCACCCTGTTTGACCTTTTGTATAACAAAGCACGACCTAGCAGCAGCCCCTCCTGAAGGAATTTATACAAATAGTAACAAGATCGCTCCAGGGCAGCTGATGAAACGGAGTGGAGGTCAGACAAAGGTCAGACCCCAACAATTCCCCCTTTTTATTGTATATGAAAGCGTCCAGGATCTGTCTTAGGTTGTGGAATGCGATAACCCTCTTTACCCGTCATGGGGACGGGCAACAGCATGGTTGCTTCCCTGGCTTAGGTCAGTAAGGCATCCATTCCATCTTACCTGTCATTGATTCAAGGACTCATGTCTCCTTTAACATATGAAACCATATTTGGGGGAGGGGTCTTGCCCTTGCTGCTGCTGTGTCAGCAGGATATTGTATGATTTTTAGTCTGTTGCTGCTGCCATCAGCTGTAAGAGCGACAAATAAGGAAAATTGTACCTAAACTAAACACTCCAATCCAGGCGGCAATGCCAGATCAATTTTTTAAGGGCTTTTGACATCCTGGTAACAAGCCAAATAAAGACATAGGTGGAACTTGGCTCTCAATTAGAGCCTTAATTTCTCTAATTAACAAAGTGGTTACATTCCTAAACTTGTTGTTCCAAAGGCCTCTCACCATCTCACTTAGTTGAGATATAGATGTAG
>PVKS010031829.1:0-23103 GCA_004027875.1 Aplodontia rufa
CTATGGCCTACATTACCCAACTCAGTTTCCTCCACCCTGCCTGAAAAGCGTATATATATATATATGCTTTCCAATTGTTTTTAGTATCTTCTGCCTGCAAGGGTGGAGCTAAATTGCCCTGGTTAAGGCTTGGGACTTATCTGGAGGTGAAGGGTAGAGACTTTTCCGTCAATCAAGTAGAAAGAGATGCTCCTCAGTTAAGAGATTGAAACTCCTAGGAATAATAATCATCCTAATAGCTGTCATGTATTTATCACTTAATATGTGACAGGCATTCCAGTTACACGACCTTGTTTAGTTCTCATAATCACTTTTTGAAGTAGGTATTGGAACTGTCCTTATTCTACATATTAGGAAACTGAGGCTCAAGTGGTTAAGTTACTTTACCCAAAGGTCATCCAGGTAGCTAAGCAAGAGTATTTTGTTTGGCGTGAGTGGTGTTTTCAAGGAATTCTTATTGTTAACATATAAAAATCCTTGGATTTTACATAAGAATCCAGGTTTCCAGCTTCCCTTGAAAAATCCTATCTGACAACTCTGGGCCTTAAGGGTTCACCCAATAATAATCTGCTGGAACTAAGTAGCTATGCCAACTTTGGATGATGGTTGGGTTCTCCAGGTTACCCCAGTCCCCACTACTCTTCCTATACCCGTATTACAGGGCAAAGTATCAGTTGTTATTCAATATTGTACTTGTACTACTGTGTTGCTGTTATTTTTATTAAAAGAATAAAGAGGAAAATGGAACATAACGTGAGCCTTACATCTGATCTTCCCCTAGTGAGTACACTGATTCTTTTGAGTCTGGCCCCATAGGCATCTGGGTTTAGAAGATGCCTCCACTCCTCTTCCCATGGTGAGAAGAGAAGCTAAGCACCCTTATCCAGGCTCTGAGTGGATGAGAGAGCACACTGGTGGGTTGCTGCAGTCAGAGACAGGCTCTGACCCACAGAGACAGGTCAGGGTCTGGGAAGGAAGAATGGGTCCCCAGAGGATCCGAGCAATGGAAGATGACTGAGTTATACCTTTCTAAGACTGGTTGTCCAGTCTAGCTTCTTATCCGTATCTGTGAAATAGGCCCAGCGATAACAACAGTATCTTATATGTCTACTTCATGGAGTTATTACGAGAATTAAGAGAGTATAGGTATGCATGTATGTTCAGAACAGTGGCTGGCTCAGAGGGAGAGCTGAACAGATGTTAGCTATTACTATTATGCTCCATGTTAATTTCCCTTTTGTCACCCCCAAGCCTTTAAAATATGGCTTATCTGAAAGTTTCAGCAGAATGTAGAGAATGTGGAGTATTAAATAATCCCTATGATGGATCAGTGTTATAGGGGAAGGGAAATCTTACAGATGCTTTTTTCTGCTGTGACAGTCTCCTTCTAGGGCCAACCATGGAGACCAACCATGGGCGATGATGTATTCAGGAAAATTGCACTTGCTACTCTAGGAAGAAAGCAGTCTTGCCTTTCCTGTGGGGCCACACCAGGCTCTTCCATACTCCACACTTTGACATGCTTGATGTTTCTTTACCCAGAATGCCCTCTACTACTCTGTCTATCTGGCAACCTTCAACATACCCTTCTGGGCTCTGTTTGATTCACCTCATCTGGGAAACCCTCTCTGAATCTCACAAGTCTCCCTAGGCACAGTTAATTTAAAACCTTCATTAGAATGGGAATTCACTAAGGGCAGGGCAGGACCTTTGTCTTGTTTATCATATCCCCAGAGGTGGCGTACAACAGGTACTCAGTATATCCTCTTTGAATGCACTGGGAGGAGGGAATGTAGGGACAGGAAGGGAAGGGCTCAAGAGGATACCCTAGAAGTCACATTTTCTATGGCTTTCTGGCTCCCAGGAGCCCCCTAACTCTGCGTCTGCCTGGCATTCCAAGTTCTTCCAACTCATGTAAATTCTCTGTCCCACCCAGAACTATTTTCTAAGGCTCTCTTTAGAATAGAGACATCATTTCCATTCTAAGACATAACTGGGGAGTTTTCCCCAACTTTCAGAACGGTCTCACTTTCTTGGAAAGACACTCACTTTGATGGAACCATATGCTTCCCCCACCCTACGATTTTCAGGGTGCCCTCAAAGTAGTGAGAATCTTCAGAGATCCTTATCAGGTATCAAACTTAGATGTTTTATGTCTCCATTCCCTTCAGGCCCTGCTCTCACACTGGGTCTTCCTTCACAGAAAAGATATTTCAGTCTCCCGTGCCTCCACCCAAAGGGGATTTTTGCACTGGGATGCTAGCTGGGAAACTATTTCTGGGTGAGTGGGGTTCTAGCACCCCTTCAGCCAAATCCCACAGTCTTCTCCCTAAATCAGGAAGGAATTTATCCTCAAATTGTTGTAAGTAATGGTCTTTTGTGGAAGAGCAGGCTAATACACCTGGGTGAGGTTTATATCCCCAACTCTGTCACCTCTGTTAACAATAACATGGGATAGTCATAGAGTCCCTCAGCCCTGCTCAGCAGTCTTCCTTCTTTACCTCATTCCCCTGTGTAGTCCTGATCACCATCTCCGAGCTCAAGTTAACTTCCCTATCCTATTTCCTGTACATGATCAGAGTTCCTTTGCCTGAAGCAGCCTGACTGCAAGAGAAAACAACTTGAGAGCCATTAACGGGAAAGAACATCTTTCCAAAAAGCCAAATGATTCCGAGGCATTAATGGACACCTTTGCGGATCCCGTCTCAGGAGGAGCTAATGTCTCCTTGTAAGCTGGCTGGCACTGGGCCAAGAAGTACTCTGCACAGCAGCCCTCCAACTTTGAGAACACATGCCCTAGGATCCAGGGTGTGCAAGGAGTGCCAGGTGAGACTGGGGATCAGTGAGAAGACCCAAGATGTGAGTTCCTATAGAGGGCCAATCCCAATGCTGCATGAGCGCACACGTGCACACACACACACACACACACACACACACAGAAACACAGGCGGGGCTACACGTTGGCACAAAAACACCACCCACACTCTTGCTATAAGACCCACATGTGATTTGCCAACAAATTGCAAATTAACCTCCTAGTGAACAGATTAATGGTATTCATGGTAATTTACACTCCAAGTTTCATAGCAACAGACTTTGAGCATTCTGGTTGCATAAGAATTCAAGGATTTTTAAGTTCCTGGAGACATTGTAGTAATTAATCTGATAAGCCTATGCAAATCAGCCCCAATTTGACACTGTCCTTTTTGAATCCAATATCCAGGGTATTGGCCCAGAAGGTTTGCTGATCGCTGCTCCAGGTCTTTGGCTTGACGTGCTAAGCTGACAGATGCCAGTCTGCGTTTGTCTATGCAAATGAGGCCCCGGAGCAGAACTCCCCATCAGGCCTAGAAAGGGACTGGACAATTATAAATTGTCTGCTGCATGGCAAGGAGAATGGAGTCAAGGCTTCCAGGAGAAATGGGTAGGGGGTCCCAGCCAATATGTACAAGTCTAACAGAGCCATCTTTTTAAGGTCTTTGGTTTGAGAACACAATTTCCTGACTTGTACAGGAGATTGGGCTTACCACCTGAAGGTCACAAAGAAGCAGCCTCTTTGTGGCATATTGCCAAGTGCCACTAAAGTTTTTTTTTTAAATTTTTCCAGAAAGATCAGCTTCCTAAAATAAAACCAAAAGCTGGGGTTCCCAGCTTCTTCCCTGGGAAGGTGAGATTTAATTGGCTCTATTGCCCATTTTGAGCAAAAATCACAGAATGTACTCAGGTCCCTCATCAAATCAATCAGCCTATGAGCACAGCTTGTGTGTGCTCTCCTCGGTGGACTAGTTCCTGTCTAATAATGTGGCCCCTCAGGGGGTGGCCACTCCTCCCATACCCCTACACTGAGCTCCATCCTTGACCTCCTTCTTGTTTGAGCTCTTGAACCACCAGGGCTCGATGAGCTCCCTGGTTAATCCACCCTGTGCTTCATGATCTGTAGGGCACAGCCACAAATCACAGAGAGGAGACCATCCTTGGCCATGGGCTACCCACTGCTACTGTCTGGTGCAGTGCTCCCCAGGACCTCATGTGGTTGCTCTTTGAGCTGCAGCCCTGCAGAACAGCTTTCTTGAGCCTTTATTTGAGGTAGAAGGTGAACAGGGAAATACTGCAGAGAAAGCGTTCAGGTTACCCAGATCCAACTTCCCACTAATGGGCTACCACCAAGAACTCAGATTGTTTTCTGGAATGCAAGGCTATTTGGGGTGTTAAAGAATTAACATTATGAGATAAGACACTTAACACTTGTCAGTAATTGCTCTTTCCATTCAGTAACAGCTATCTTTCTGTCTTCCTCAGCAACCTTCAGCTAAGTCAGGATTTCAGAAGGCCTCCCGTGCAGCTGCTGGCTTCCACTCTGAATGCATTCATCTAGCCATTGTTCTAAGATGATGCCACTCTTGCTCTAGTCTCCCTTCCCATTCTCACCATGTTCATGTCCCTATTGACCCTGAGTCCAATCCATCTTCTTTGGCTGTCAAAATCACTTAGTGTCTGTTATACTAGCTCACAGTATTACAGGCCCAGGACCCTGAGGGTACTGAAAGGGATGCAAATCCATCCCCATGGAAGCATTGCCTGAAGATTCAATAACCTATAATGATGGTAACAGCTCCCACTTTAAGAAGCATTTACTATATGCTAGTCACATGTAAAGTGACTCTGCGTGCAGTATTTCATTGACTCTTCATTCTAACTCAGTGGTACTTGATACTTTTGTTAGTTCGCTTGTTCAGGCAAGGACACTAAAGCAAAGGTTTAAGTGATCTGCTCAAGATTACACAGATAATAATTTGCAATGGTGGGAAACAAACTGTAGCTGACAGATACCACAGACTAGGCACTTAGGCATTTGTCCTGAAACATCTTACAAATGTATGTATCACTGTTTCCCAAATGTTGGGCAGATGTCATAATGATTAAGAAAATTCACAATCATTTAAAAATATGAATACGTTCAAATTTATTCATGGTTAATCAATGGAGGCAAAGAGTAAAATTGCTATCAAGAGGTTTTTGGCTTTCACCAGATTGGGAACCATGGGCATTTTGTGCACAGAATACTGCCACCTCATGTCTTCTCATCCATGAAGTCACACATTCATCTACTCATCTCCTATTTCAGCTCCAAGACCTTACATGTCTCTGTATATATATGACAGGGGTGGGGAGCTGTGTCTAATGCTACCTTCGTATCCAATCATTCACATATTTACTGAGATCCTACAACATGCCAGACCATTCTAGACACCAGGAATACTGCAGTGAACAAAACAGATAAAAATTCCTGCCCTTGTGCAGCTTGCATTTTATTTTATTATTTTTTTTCAAGGCTGAAGACTGAACTCCGGACCTTGCACATTCTAGGTAAGCGCTCTGCCACTGAGCTAAATCCCCAACCCCTGCAGCTTGCATTTAAGTGTGAAGATGCTGATAATAAACAAATTAATAGGTAAAATTATATGATAGTTTAGAAAATAAGTGCTTTGAGGAAGAATAAAGCAAGGAGAGGAAATACAGGTTTGGGGCTGAGTGGCTGCAATTTTAGATAGGATGGTCAGGGAAGGTGCCACTGAGAAAGTGACAATTGAGCAAATCACTGAAGTAAGAGAGGGGTAAGCCATGTCACTATAGGGTGAATAGTGTGCCAAGCGCAAGGAGCAGCATTGCAGAGGCACAGGGATGCGGTGTGCTGGGGTAGCCATGGACTGTGCTGGAAGAGTTTGTCCGTAGCAATGTACGTGAATGGTTTTGCACAGAGGCAGATTCAGGAGTGGGCTCTGTGAGCCACCTCAATCTCAATGCTCACGGGGCCAGCTCTAGGTGAAATTACGAGGTAAATGAAGTTGTCTGCCAATCCTTAAGCCTCTAGGCATTCCTTCTGCCTCCTAAGAAGTCCATTTGCCCCCTCAGAATGTGGAGCTACTGCAGTGCTATACTGCCATTAAAGATAGTCCCCCAGTAACAGGAATAAAGAGTACAAGTTAGGAGTTCCACAGACTGGTGCCTGCCTCCAGGTTCTGTCTCTTATTAGCAGTGTGACTTTCTTTGGGTAAGTTACACTCTCTGAGCCTCAAATTCCTTATCTGTCAATGAAGATAGTAAGGTATTGTGAGGATTAAATGAGATAATGCACATAAAGTGCTAAGCCCAGTGCTTGAAGAAATGGTAACTGCTGTTATTCATTCACACCCAGGTATAAATTCCAGAGAACAGTCTGTGTGCCTCTGGTGTGCCAAAAGGCCTATGGATCTCTTGTAAGGAAAATTCTTGAATATACCAACTGTGGATTGTCAGTAGAAAGAAAAATTTCAAGTAGAATTACTGTTCTGGGGAGTTTCCTGAATGCTTAACATTATGAATGGATACTGATGCTTAGAAAGTTTAGGAACCATTGGCATCAAGTTACCATTTCCAGGTGGGTTTGCATTGAGCTTTAAACTGATGGAGATCTGACCTGTGGCATGTCTGGTATCATTGAGCTGGTGAGAAATTCAAATGAAGCCTTGGATCTCCTCATCCACCGTGAGGAAGTATTGCCAATCTCTTCCCGTTTTACTCTGTTGCTTCTTCTTCTTCTTATTATTATCCTAATTATTATTATTTATTATCATTGTTATTATTATTTTGATAATGGGGATTTAACCCAGGGGTGCTTAATCACTGTGCCACATCCCCAGAACTCTTTTAGTTTTTATTTTGAGACAGGGTCTTGCTAAGTTGCTTACGGCTTCATTAAGTTGCTGAGGCTGACTTTGAACTTGTGACCCTCCTGCCTCAGCCTCCCACATTTGCTGGGATTAAAGGCATGTCCCACCATGGTCAGCTATTGCTTCTTCTTCAGTGGGAGTGAGAGGGAGGCTAGAAGCACCATTCCAAGCCACCTGCCAGTCTCTGGGGCTGGCTGGTCCTCTAGTCTTAGAGGTCCAATGGGGTAGGCTTCCTCACTTTCATACATGTCTAAAAGTACCATCCTGCTGGATCATCTCACCTCTTACATCTGCACTCTGAACAGACAATCTTGGCCAGCCACAGAAAGTGGCCACCAAGAAGGTACCTGGTGACAACCTCCGTGAAATCGTGCTGAGAGCATTGCCAGTGTCCTAACCAGAGTTTGGGTATGGCATCACCTTACTGTCCAGAACAGCTGCATTCTTTGCAAATTAAAATTTCACATAACAAAGCCTACTTTCCCTTTGACTGTTAGCATAAAATTTGAGACGCACTTCTCCAAAGGAAAAAAATGGGGCCTTGAGGCTTAATATAACTCATGTTTATGAATGCAATGCAGCAACACACTTGAAAATCACAAATATGAATGGAAAAAAATGAGAATTTTCTTATAAAATATTAACAATGCCCCCAAATGTGTTGCAAGATCTGAATAGAAAATGCAAGTGTTATTTTGATGTTCGGCACAATAGCTTAAAGGCCTAAAAGAAAAACAACGACAGCTTAACTGAACAAAACACACCGGACTAAAAAGTTGCCTGGTTTCTATGAAATTGCTTTTATAATGTTCTACAGCAGGGGACCACAGAACATTCCTTGGATGCTCAGATCCTGAGATCTAGTACTCTGGAGAAGCTTCAGGGTTGAAGAAATGAACCGGTTGATTTCGGCCAGAGAACAGACCAAGAAGCACAGCTTAAAATGCCCCAGGAAATGAGTTAATTGGGAGCAGGTAGGCATGGAAAGACTTTCTAGTAACACAAGATTCAGAAGACTTGAAACTTCTGTAAAACGAGTCTTTGGGTAATATATAATGAATCATTCCCCCAACTTCTAAATGTTGATTTGCCCAAAGTTTCTTTCTATGGAGTCTCCAAATAATAAAAATTTCTGCTGAGTGTGGTGGCACATGCCTGTAATCTCAGCAACTCCAGAGGCTGAGGTAGGAGGATCCCAAGTTCCAGCCCAGCCTGGACAACTTCTTGAGACTCTGTCTCAAAATAAAAACTTTTTAGTTTTTATTTTTTAGCCCTTTTTAGGGCTGGAGAGGTAGCTCAGTGGAAGAGTGCCCCTGGGATCAAAACAAATAATTAAATAAATAAAAATTTCTCTTTTCACATTTTATTGTTATATTATAGTTATACATAATGGTGGAATTTACTGTTACACATTCATACATGCACACAATATAACGATGTAATTTTACCAATAGCATTCCCGAGCATTACACCTTTTCTTCCCCTCCTACCTCCCCAGGTCCCTTTCCTCTCCTTTGCTGATCTCCCTTTGATTTTCATGAGCTTTTCTCCACTTTTCCGTTTTTCTCTCTAGCTTCCACATAGGAGAGAAAACATATGAATCTTGACTTTCTGAGTTTGGCTTTAAATAAACGTTTCTGTGGGCTGGGTGTGGTAGCACACACTTGTCATCACAGTGGCTCAGAGAGGCCAAGGCAGGAGGATCACAAGTTCAAAGCCAGCCTCAGCAACTTAGTGAGACCCTGTGTCAACATGAAAAATAGAAAAGGACTGGGGACTTTGTTCAGTAGTTAAGTGCCACTGAGTTCAATCCTCAGTAAGCTCTTCCGACCCCCCCGCCCTGGCAAAAAAAAAATCTGTGAAGGGCTTTCTAGCCTTGGCATTTCCCTAAAGTATGTTCCAGGAACACTAGTCCCATAAGAAGCTGTATAAAGGGAATCCATAGACAAGTTTGAAAAATGCCGTGCAATCTAAATTGGTACAACTCAACACTGAATGTGCATACCTGAGGAACTTGTCACAGTGCCTTTCTGACTCAGAAAGTCTAGGGTGGAGGCTTGAGATTCTGCATGTCTAACAAGATCCCAGGTGATGCATATGCTGGCAATACTCAGACCACACTCTGGATGGCAAGGCTTGAAGTGTCCTCTTGGAGATTCGTGATTCTCATTAGTATATTAAGGGCTCTGCAAAATCCTGTAGTCAAATATTGCTTATCTAACCCAGTATATGTCAAAATCATTTGTACCCAGAAACCTTTTTCTCCCCATGGTACTTACTAATCCCTCACACTTGAGATACCATATAAACCAATTTGGGAAATGCTAGTCAAGCTAATGCTAGTCCACCTGGAGTGACTTCACATCATCTGAGAAAGGTACATTTTGGGTCATGCCATATACCTCATCTATAGCTAGCTAATAGCTCTGCAGAGACAAAAGTATGCTAGGGTTGTGAATTACCATTGGTTTTCAAAGCTCAATGACAGCAAAATATCATAAAACTCTATTTACCATCCTGCCATACTCACTACTTTCCACAGTGCTTTACAACCTTAATGTGGTTTAAGCTGAAATGAAAGCAGAGAAAAGTGAAGAGATTTGGAGCAGAGAGTAGCTGGCATTTTCAAAACAGGAGTGAAATGAAATGATGGTCAAATAACACAGAGAACTAGACAGGAGGTAAGGGACTCAGGTTAGCTGGGGCAAGGAGAAAGAAGGAGGCATCAGTAAGAGATGCCAATGGACAGGGTGTCCTGGGAAATGTAATGAAGAGAGGATATTTATTTGATGAAGTCCTATATCAAATGTGGAGGAAGAAAACAAAAAGAGAAGAGTCATCTTGTTTACCTGGCCTCTGCCTATGCAGGTCTCAGCTACTGTATTTTCTCCAAGTTCTGCTCTACAAATTGTTTGGCTAGGAGGCCCTCTCTGGGGAGATTCCTTATTCTTATGGTGTTGGCTGCCAGATGGAAAGGGTCTGGGTTGCCACTTCATCAGGAGAGCATCTGTTCACGCCCATGGTGGCCTGCCGCTCCAGCCCCCTCCCAGTTAGCAGATGGGTCTGAGAGTTTTCCAATGATCAGAAGCCAGTGGCAAACAGTGCTCCCAAAAGGGTAAAAAGGGAGAAATGGAAACCTCTCTGCAGGCAGAACAAATACAGGAGGCAGTGTGGCATAGGAGGTAAGATTTGGGAATCAGAAAGAGGGCACATCCTAGCTGTACTATGCACCGGCTCTGAAGTCATGGGGTTAATTAGCCTATTTAAACCTCATTTTTCTCTTCTTTAAAATGAGACTGAGAATAGTATCTATTACCTATCAGTATGGTGAGAAATGATCTGTATAATCCTTGTAAGACGTTTATGACAGTATCTGACACATAATAAGAACTCAAGCTGGGTGCTGTGGCCCACACCCATAATTCTAGAAGCTTGGAGTCTGAGGCTGGCAGATCTTAAGTTTGAGGCCAGCCTTGGCAACAGATTAAGACCTTGTCTCAAAATAAAATATAAAAGAGCTGGGGATGTAGCTCAGTGGTAGAGCACCCATGGGTTCAATCCCCAGTATAGCAAATTATTATTATTTCAAAAATCAATAGCTATTAACTGCTATTAATATTATTTTAATTATTAATAAAGATATTTTAGTTCGGTACTTGGCACAAAGAGAGGGCTTGAGAAATGCCACGATACAAAGACCATGATGATAGCAACGATGTGCTTGACGATGAGGGAGCTTTGGAGGTTGGTATGGGAGTGTGAATCCTGGGTTTGAATCCTGGTGCTGATACCTAATAGCAGGTGGTCAGTTTTCCCAGTTATAAAACACAGATGATAATACTATCTACCACACCACTGTGAGGATGACATGAGATGATGCATGTGAAGTAGCAGGCCCAGTGCCTAGTCCCTCAAAAGCACCCACAGCAGTCAACTAGCTAGTTAGTGATCCAGTGTCCTAGGATACAGAGAGCTATGGGAAGGAATATTGGGGGGCAAGGGTCCTCTCACAGTACAGTTTGAGAATCATGTACAGGCCTACAAAAGGCTTACATATATCCTGCATATCTTTATGCATAGAACCATTTCATACACACAAGGAAATAAAGTGCTCAGGCCTGCTTGCTGAGGAGAATTTCCAGTGCAGAGAAATTCTTGATTTAGGGCTTAAAGTGTTTTGGTTTTTCTTAGATAGTGACTTTGAGTTCAAGAAGAGCAGTGCAAAAAAGAAATTAATAAAACCCACCAGGCTGTTAGTGCCAGACATGCTGGTTGAGGTCACCATCAAAACCAAAGCACCTAACCCAGAAGCTGGAACATGACAGGCACAATAAATATCCACTGAATAAAATGTCACATTTTCACCACAAAGTATTTTTGTGGTAATGATATCTGGTTTTAGTTTTTGTTTTGTTTGGTCATGAATCAAGGATATTTCTTTGCACTGGGAAAGTCCTATCAGTCTGCAAATAGGCCAAATTTGAATATTAGCCATAAGGGCTAGACACCCACAAGTACACAAAGACTCCCTCAAGTGGATACACAGACAGCCACTCTCCAAATGCTTTGCCAACTTTGGGCCTCCCCTGCAGGATCTGGGCCCTGCTTCTTTGGATGGAAATAGCAGAGCATGAGTCTGTGATGATTCTCAGTGCCAGTGGAGATGTAATGATATGGCCATTCAGGGTCCTTGTGAAAACTATGTGGATCTGGGGTGAAATTTCAAACATCTCACCAGCTGGTACCAGAGTCCTTCTTAGGGAGGAAACTGGGACTGTGTTTAAGAAAAGATCTTCATAAGCTGCTTGCCTTGACTGCATGGGTATGCAGGAGACAAAGCAAGGGAAGAAAGAGCTTAATGCTCTGTTGTAACATGGAGCAAGGACTTTAGGGTTTGCAGGGGGAGCAGAGAGGAGAGGAATCGAGGAGAAAAAGAAACTGAGAAACAGAATGAGTAGCTGGAGCCTGACTAAGAAAATGACCAAAGGACTTAGGCCAGGGGTTCCTAACTTTAATTCATTTGCTTGTGTGGCATGAGGTAAATCCTTCTGTGTCCCCCAAAGCCTTGTATACCCATTATTTCCTTGGGTGAATAGTTATTTGGGCAGGATTAAGTAAAATAGTGAAGCTCTGCATTTTCGTTGACATAAAAAGATGTCATGTCAGCCGTTTAACCCCACACCTATGAACTCTGGTTGTACATTAGAATCACCTGGGGAAGATTTTAAACCCTAAGGTGGGGCTGGGGATGGAGCTCAGTGGCAGAGTGCTTGCCTAGTGTGCATGAGGCTCTGGGTTCCATCCCCAGGCACAGCAAGTAATTAATTAAATTAGAATAAAACCTAGAGAGGTCTCCAGGGCCTCCCCTCAGAGACTCTGATGTAATTGATCTGGGGTGGTGCCCGACAGCAATATACTCTAAAAGCTCCCCAAGTGATTCTGACTGGCAGCCAAGGTTTAGAACCATGATGGAACTCTTTCAGGGGATTCAGGTGCTTGGAGCCAGGGGTTGGGGAAGGGGTCAAGGAGAATGGAAGTCCTCCCTGGGAATGCAGAGACCTAGATGGGCATAGGATTTGAAGGAATTTTATTTCTATTTAAAGTGCAGGGGAGACCCCATGGATGTCCAGATTACAAGGATAAAATGGTGCCATTCATCTCTGATTTCCCTCTTGGCTGTCTAGTTCTCTCTCCCAGCCTAAGCAATAATGACTCCCGACTCAGCCAGCTTCTGGTGCCTCACCGTGTTGTCAACATCTCCGTTCTTCCCTTCCTATCACATATTATTTACCCTGGATCCCATTTCTCTGTGAACCTACTCTTGGACAGGTAAAAGCCAGCGAATATGATATATGAACTTTTCCTAGAACAAAAAATGTAGTTTTTAACTAGGCTTCAGAGGAAAATGCCTTGACTCAAGATAATAATTTTCCAAGCTCATGGCAAAGCATGGAGAAAATGCTTTGTGGACACTAGGAATTTGCAGAGGTCTTCAAAGTACACCAAATGGGTAGATACCCATGTGGGCAGATATATGTGAAGCATTATTACTGAAGATTCACATCTGAGAAATATCTGGAACATTCTTATAAAGTCATTGGAGAGGGCACCCAGAAAGATCCAGTCTCCCAAGGCTCTTTTCACATCCCACCATAGTACCTTCCTCTCTTCTCCTTTGGGTCCTTCCATGATTGTATGCAGCTCTGAATAAAGTAAGCTTCACAGACCAAGCTACCAGTTAAAAGCTCACTCCATCACGGACAAGGCAGGAGTCAGCAGTTTAGCCACAGCCAGAGAAGGCAAAGGTGGAGAATGGCAGATTGCAGGTGCCAATTCCCTGGTTTTTATAGGCCCAGGACTGAGGGATGGATCATCTTATCTTACCTCCTGAAGCTAAATGTGACAAATGAGTGCTCTTCAGTGGGAAAACCATTAAGCAAGATAGAACAAGCAATAAGGAATGGTTCTCTTTCCCTATACCCGTGCTCCCCTAGACCCCTGCCCCCAGCACCAGGTCAATGTCCTCGCTTAAGGGGGGGATAAGAGAAGCTCAGGCCTCACTGGCTATCAGAAGGGGCAGGGTGGCCACAGCTTCCATTTCCCAGGATAATTTACTGAGCAGCAGGTGCTTGAATAGAGCAGACAGGGAACTACATCAGAATGAAACCTGCTGATTTGTTACACTCTTTCAGAACTTCTCAGATACCTTTCTTACGGAAAGGTGTTTTTTTTTTTTTTTAAAGAGAGAGGGACAGTGAGAGAGACAGAGAAAGAGAGAAACAACTTTATTTAGGTTTTCACATGGCCTTAGTTGCTCCAACACTTAGTTGTGTATGTGGTGCTGGGGTTTGAACCCGGGTTCTTGTGCTGGCCAGGCAAGCTCCGAAACCACTGAGCCACCGCTCCAGCCCCGGAAAGGTGTGTTTTAAAACCTAGTAAGCTAATTAAACTCAAGAAGAAATCTGCATATTTTCTATGTGATTGAACAAAACGTAAACAGCTGTTCCATCTGTACTGGACTAAAACACTAATTTGGTCCAAGGTCTTTCCCAGTAGCTGGGAGATGCTTGTTTGGGAACCCTCTCCTCTGCTTCAAGTCCTGCCCCCACACACCCCACCTCTCACAAAGAAAATCCTGGCTCACCAGTTTCTGCAATAGTGTCCCTGCAAAGATATACCCAGTCCTACCTAAACCAGTTTCCTGAAAAACTGCCTCACCAGCAGAGGAACCCAAGCTCCAAGCACAAGAAGCTTAATTCCAGTTTGGAGCACCTTTCCCATTCCTTCTCCATTACCAAATTCCTTGGTTGGCTTAGCTCACTAATGTGACTAAATTGGAACTTTCTTTTACTGTGTGAGGTAACTTTCCAAGAAAGTTCAGAAGAACCAGGAAGCAGACATTCTGACTGAAAACAGAACCTAGGGTTCTCTCCTCTTTATAACTTCATTTCTTGGCAAGGCCAGATGTCTGGGCTTCCTAATTAGCTAATTGTACCCTTTGGGATGTGCAGCCACCTCTGGGAGGTTGATTGAGCTGTTAAGGTCCTGGAGGTGGAGGTGGTGGTGAAGCAGGCACTAGGAAATGCAGCAGCTTCTAGTCTTCACAGGCAGCACAGACTGTTACTGGACACTACAAAGCTTGGCTGCCTGTTCAGGATCCATTCAGAATTGAACTTGTGCCTGGTTTATATACTACTTAAAGAACCCTGGGTTACTGGACTTCTTTGTATGGTTTTGGCCACTCTGGGATGGACACTCTGACCTTCAGCACTGGCCAGATCTCTGGTGGTAAGATTCAGTATCTGGGCTTCCTCCTGTCTCTCTTTTCCCCTGGCTCCTCCTGGCCAAGACTCGCTCTGAGCTCCCACCTCCTTGCCCCAGGGGAGCCAGCTGGAGTGGTGATGACGCAGCTTGTCAGGACAGGAGATTGATGGCAGGCCCTCTGCTTGCTTTCCCCACCCCTTCTCCCGCTGTCTAGCTCCTTCCAGCTCTGGGGTTTGGGGAGGAGGGAGGAGGCAGAGAAGGAAAATGTTTAGCTGTTCCATTCACATTCTTCTTTATTCAAGGGCTTTTCTAGTCCTTTCTAGAAGGGGCTGGGCTGAGAACATGCTGGCCTTCCTTTCAGAGGGGAGAAGTTTAGGGAATCTGGATTCTTCCTTGTCACCTTCCCCCTGGCTGGTCCAGTGCTACTTCTGACCACAGGTTCCTTTCTTCCCCAGCTGTGCCTTTCAGGTGCATCTGGCAACATAATCCACTGGCTGTGGGGACAGCCCAGTGAACTCATTGAAAGGCCTGGGCCTATGCTGTCAGGAAGGTGTGGGGTGAGGGTAGCTTTGAGCATAACCAGAATGAGCTACTCTGATCCCAAGGACTGACTCACCCACCTCACACCATGCACATTTCTTCATCCTGTTCCAGACCCTGCCACAGCCCCTCCCTTGTAGCCCAGGAAGGATGCGGGGGTGTCTGGTGGGGGTCTTAACACAGCACTATGTGGACATAACAAAGTTCTCCAGCTAAGAGTCCCTGACCGCTATTATCCTTTGCATACCCAGTGGAAATGTCCTACTGAGGTGAAAAACACTAATTTCCATCCAGACAGGCAGGCAGGGAGCAAGAGCAGGGAGCTGACTGGCAAGCCCCACCCCCACCCACTCCCACACTGGGGCCCTACAGGCTGAGGCTAAGGATGTGTTCTGGCTGCGACAGCTGATTCCAGAGGGGCAGCTGGAAGGGCAAGGCAGAGAGAACAGGGGACACAGCAGTCGGAATCATGATTCAGACACATGACTAACACCATTGTACCAGGATGGAAAATGAGCATCCAAGATGTGGTAGCTGAGGCAAACAGGTGGGCACAAGGGCAGAAAATCTAGGGCTGATCGAGTTCAGAAATGTAGGAGTTATCATGACAGTGAGCTCTAGACCCCAAGAGACCTGTCTTACTGGATCCTCTGGCCTGGTGCTCAGAAGGTAACTGAGTTTACAGTCTGCACAACTGTATGTGGTAGCCCTGACTATGGCAAATAACTCCCTTCCTCCTCCATATTGGGACTCAGAGAGACTGAGTTGCTGAGGCCTTGCCTGCATCCCATTCTCATTGGTTTCAAAACATGTAAACGGCTGAGTCTTTGTACAGGGACAATGGAAAACCTGGCTGGGGCATTGGTGGATAGCTACACTGTGAGGCTGAGATGGAGATACCATTTTCTTTTTGAGGGAGTTTTTTTTCCTAAGGCCTTCTGCCCATGAACAACTTTGTAACTTTTAATTTTTACTGTGCTTTATTCTATGGTGAAGATAATGCATGTCTTTTCCATCCTGCAACCTCTCCCTTGGACTCTCTCCCCCCATGAACTGTCACTTAACCACCTTGCCCAATAATGTTGATATCCACGTAAATTCTTTGGGGACTCTGTTCCTTCATGCTGTGTTGTGTATGGTGAAAATTAAGCTCCATTGCTGCTGTGATGGTGATCCTCAGTTTCCCTATCTAAATATCAGGCTCCTTCCTGTTCTGAGGTTCTATGACTCTAAAACCCCTATATTACTCCTGCCCTAAGGTATGCTTCCTGGTTCTGCCTTCCCAGCAACCTGACAGAGGACATGAGGCCCTGGAAACTGGACTGAGGAAAAATAGGGATTTTGGGGTAGAATCGGGTGACCCCTGTACTCAGAGTCACAAGCAAGAGGAGTTGGGCCAGGTACAACACAGATCACGAGCATCAGATGGAGACCAAAGGAGATGTCCAAGCCTTGAGGCAGCCAGCAGTTACCTACTAACAAGCACTTCACTGCCATTATCTTCATTTCAGAATGGCCTTTCCAGTAAGCCTCTGCTGACAAAGGAGAGGGAGGGGGAGCGGGCTGGAGAGAGAGCAAGGACCTAGTGAAGCTTGGCCTGACTCCAGAGCATGGCCACCTTGCTGTGGTAAGACAGGGAGGAGGAGGGGGAAGCCCTTTCCAAGACTGGTTTTCAATCAGTGCAACCTTGCAAAGGTGTTTGAGGGAAAAAGAACTCTTGGCTCGAGGGATTTTTGCTTGCCAGCATGATGCATGTTATGATTTATTTTAAAAGGACTGTATTTGGATTCAGGGGCTGTTCCTGGACTAATTAGCTAGGTGGCCTTAGATAAGTCGTTTTCTCTAAATCTCAGTTCATCTCTGTGCAAAATTAGGAAGAAAATGTAATTAGCGATAAATCTTGAACATTCTGGCCTGTCCTAGTCTATCCAATTTCCCACCTGCATTCATTTGTTATAACTACACTGCATCAGCCCTTGCTCACAGCCTGATTTCTTTTAGACCCAGACTCAATTATTTTGGAACATGGTGATCACACATGACTTGGGAAGAGATTTTCAAGAGGCCAAAAGTCCCAGAGATTCAGGAGAATCCCCAAGGATTCATTCTTGCCAGTTCTTCTCCAGACCAGCTCACTTCCCTCCCATTTGGCCCCACTGCTTGCTGGATAGCTCCATAGCTCCAGATTTGCTCTGGCTCTCTTGCACACACACACTCTCCTCTCTCTCTTTCTCACTTTCTCTCTGAACTTCTCTGTCTCTCTCTCTCTCTCTGGCTTGCTTCATTCTGTTGGTGGCATTTATCCTTTATGGTGATTAATGTAGACACAAGACAAATGCTAGCCAAGGGAAAATGCAAATTAGGTCCCTGTCCCTTTCCTTTATGCACTGGATGGGTCAAAAGCCTTCCTGTTTGGTGGGATGGGAGCTGGGCAGGCCTAGCAAAGCAATAGCAGGGAAAAAATGATCCCCACAAATTACAGCTCATCATGAGGATTAGAGGCTGGACCCCCAATCTAATGGCTCTGTTTGTTGCATTCTGAACTGACCCTCAAGCCCTGCCATCAGTGAGATGGATGGCACTTTCATACTGCAGGCAAGAACATCTGGAGGGCCCTGGTGCTGGGCCAGATCCTCCCCTGTCCCTCATCAGCAAAACTTCAAATGACCAAAAGATCACACAGAGGTAGTTACAGTGGGGAGACTAAGTCACAGGTCCTTCTTATTGTTCCTTGCGCTATCGAGCCATCATGGGCACCTTTCTGAGAGCCCTACTGACTCCTACCTAAAGGACATGTGGTGTGACTGGATTTCAAGAGTGGAGCTGAGTAGAACAAAGCTAACCTTAATGAGCTGATGAGAGTTTCAGAATCCCCTGTTTCTCTGCTTCATTCATTCACGAGGGGCTCACAAGCCTATAGGAGATGTAAGGCAGAAAGTGGACAGTCTGCCTCTGAGTAGCTCCGAATCTTTGAGATACACCTAATTATGAGCTGTGTTATGTTGTGACTGAAGTACCCCCCTGTAACAACTTTCCTATCACTCACCCCAGTTTGTTTAATCAGCTACAATAGACAACTGGCTTTGCTCGGCCATCTTACATTCAGCCATCGCCTCCTCTCCATCACTGTGCTCCAGTCTTCCATAAACTCCTGGGATCTGTGACTCATCTTTGGTATAAATTTTGGCTGCTACAGATAGCTACATGTCCATTTCTCCATAAGCCTGATCACATTAAGAGTTTATTTTATTCCCTACATTTCATTATAAATATTTTCAAATACACAGAGCAGCTGAAGTAACCTTAAGACCAATACAGTTTTAATTTCATTACCTAGATTTAACATTTATTAACATTTTTGCCAGTTTCACTATCTCTCTCTCTCTCTCTCTCTCATATACATGTGGTTAAATATACATAACATAAATGTACCATTCTAGCCATTTTAAGAGTACAGTTCAGTTCCATTAAGTCCTTTCACAATGTTGTGTAACCATCAACACTGTCCATACCCAGAATGTTTTCATCATCCCAAACAGAAGCTCATTAAACAATAACTCCCCACTCCAACACTTATTTATATCTTTTTGAATGCTATACCATTTTCAAGTATTAAGCATTATGACACTTTACCCCCTAAACCTTTCATCACTTATCTCCTAAAAATGAGAATATGCCTATATAACCACAATATCATTCTCACATCTAAGAAGTTAACAAAAAGCTCCTCTCTGGTTGGCAGAATCTTCTTAAATAAACAAAGGGTTTTCTACACCTAAAATGAGAGGAATGAGTCACATTGAGTTGTTTCATAAACCATGAAGTGCTATATAAATATGAGGCATCGATAATCACATTCAATGATCTTGAAAGTTTGTTTCATCTTCAAAATTCAATTAGTGTTTATGATTTTCCCAAGGGTTCAGCCTCCAAAGCAGCTGATGTGGCCAGAGGCAGCTCACAACTCCTCCCCATCTCCCTAAGGCCGGGAGACAATCCCTGTGGGTGGAAGCAGTAACCTTAATTCCAACCCAGACTCCTCTATCCTCATAACTGATTAGCAATAAACAAATACATCAAGTAAATCCACACAAATCCTAGCACTGCGACTCCACAAAGGAGTGTAAAGGCCATTGGTTTGGTGGGGGGGGGAGACTAATGCCAAAGGACTTAGTGGGGGTGCCAAGGAGCCTCACTCCCTCTTCCAGCACTGCCACCACCCCACTTCTCAGCTGTTAGCTTAGCACTGAGCACAAGTCCGTCATATGTTGGATCTCCTTCTTCTCTGTTTGTCTCTGCTTCCAGATATCTGCACACAGTCACCAATCACTTGAGTTCTCAGCTGTTTTTTTCCCTAGCCATCTTAACAATCAATTTCTGTACGATTACGTGGCTCAGTTTTACAGTCTAGCGAAACCAGGCACTGAGTCAAACATTTTCTTTTTCTTTATTTATACTGTGTCTTGTTTCAGAAAGGATTTAAAATCAGGAGACAAACATTTAGTAAACACCCTGGACCAGATGCTCAAAACTGTGCTAGGTGTTGTGGCGAATGCAAGAGAGAACACATGATTTTTTTTTAAACCCTCGACTGAGTTTACAATTCACTTGGGGAGAGAAGACTCTCAGGAGGCAACCAACTCACAAATGAACTGGGAGCCTGGGCACCTGGGTCCTATTCCCAGCTCAGTCACTAGCCCACTGTGTGATCTTAGAAAAGTTGTGTCCCTTTCTGGGTCTCAGTTTCCTTACCAGTAAACGAAGGGGCTGTGTACATATACATGTCTAGACAAGCATAAAGACTGAACATCGAAACTGGTAATGTTGGTTTTCTGAGGGAAGGGAATGCAAAGGGTTCAAGAGCGAGATTAATTGCTTCTTTAAACCTCTCTGTATTTTTGACTTGTTATAATGAGCATGTGTTTCTTTTGTGGTTAAATAAATCTATCATTTACAAATGTAGTTGGATGGAACTAGCTAAATTCTGGTTTAGCTCTGACCATGGTCTGTGATTATCTGAGGCTGGAATAATACTGAGTCTTTGGAGTAGGAGAGGGGAAAGCTTGCTGAGGACTTCAGTAGTCAGGGAAGGCTCCCTTGAGGAGGTGAGGCTCCAGGCAGGTCTTGAAGGGCTGGCATCCTTTGGATTGAAAGAGACAAGGAGAGGGCACCCTTGGCATAAGGTGGAGATGAGTAATAAATTGGCAAAGACAGTAATAGGAGGTGGAGGGCAAGGATGAGAATAACTGTTTCCCAAGACCCAGATGCACTGGAGGTTGGGAGGGATCCTGTGATGCGGAGTGAGCCTGGGAGCAGGATACAGCTTAGCTTAGTCCCCCTCTCTAGGGGGCAGCCCCAGGCCCACCTGGCATTAGAGCAGCTGCGGAATTTGAGCAGCAGAAAGTCTAGAGGCTCCAGCCTGGTGCTCTTGGATCACGGAGTAAGCACAGCACTTGGGTATTAGCTAATCAATCTCGTAAATTCATCTCCCTTTTACTGGGATCTGTCAGGAAGCTGATTAAATGCTGTGTGAGTGGGATTTGGCTCAGATGCTAGCCGGGAGCTTGGGGCTGAAGTTTTTCAATGTTCAGCTCATGCATAAAATTCATAGTTTATCATTACCCAGACTTGCTTCTCTAGAACTATCCAGATGGGAATATTTCTATATGACAGTCCTATCCTGGGTGAGCTGGTTGCCTGGCCTCTTCCCCAATAGTTCTCTCTACAGTAGGTGCTTCCCCTCCCTTCACCACCTCTGTGCTTGTAGAACCACAAGCTAGGACATCAACAGCCCCAGGGTACCTGGCTGACTTTTTCTGTTTCCTGGGGCTCCAAAGGAATTCACTGGGGCAAGACCATCACCCTGCATCTCCAGCATCCCAGGGAAATATTGGAGAGTAAGATGGATGTGTTTAAGGAGAGACACATTTGCTACCACTTCCACCCCTCACCTCAGTCCCTGGCTAGACTCCCTCTGACTATCCTTCTAGCTGGGGCACCCCACTCATTCTTGCACACCTTTATCAAGGCCCCAAGTTCCCCCAAGTTACCTAATCCTGGGATCCCACCCCAGATGCCATTCCATCCTTTATGCCAAAGTCTCAGCCTAACCAGGTGAATCTGCTGTCAATCTGCAGACGGGAAAGGGCCAAAGAAGGGGATTGAGCTGGATGCAGTAGTGCACATCTGTAACCCCATCGGCTCAGGAGGCTGAGGCAGGAGGATTGCAAGTTCAAAACCAGCCTCAGCAACTTAGCAAGGTCCTAAGCAACTTAGTGAGACCCTGTCTCAAAATAAAAAAAAAATAAAAAAGGGATGGAGATGCAGCTCAGTGGTTAAACACCTTGATGTTCAATTCCTGGTACAAAAAAAAAAAGAGGATTGAGTTTAGACTCCAAACTTTGTCAGCTCCTTCCTCTCTGCCTCATCTTCCTCTATTTGCTCACAAAAGAGTGGTTAGACTTGCCGCTTGCATATGCCCTGCTTTAGGACTGTCCAGCTCTTATTTCCTAATGTGTAAGGCCTCTTCCAGATCTAACATTTCCCTAGCCAGGATCCTGCTTACAACTCCAACAAACAATGAAACTGGGAAGCCAGTATTCATTTCTACTGTCTTCCCCAGTTTCTGGGTAGCCCCAAATGAATAATGATACAGGCACAGCAGCTACCATTTATTTAGTACTTACTGAAAGCCAGGCACTGTGCTAGTCCAGAGATGTCAAAGCAAGGACCTGCAGCCTGGCCCAGGGGTGGAGTGACAAAGGCATCAGTACTGACACCACTACTGAACATGACTAAGCACTGGTGAGGTGTTTGCAACTGAACTGGGAGCAGAGGGATTAGAATGGTTTATGGGGGACAGAGTTATGTCCTCAGGGGTTAACACTAGTGAGGAAGTGGCAAAATTTAAGCCAACAAAAATCCAATGTATCTGATCCATCAATTGAGCATATACATTTCTTTTTTACTCGGCTCTATGGAACAAGAGTCAAAGAATAATGAAATAAGCCCCCATGAGTGAATAATTACAATAGGAATTTCCAAGGGGTGGTCTGGGTTCAGTACATATTTTTACCTATTCTTTTTCTATCTAATAAAAACAATGCCACTCCATTTTATTATTGAGGAGATAGAGGTTTAGAAAAGATAAGCCACTGCTCAAAGTCACCTGCTAGTGTGTGACATTATTGGAAGTGGAAACCACATTCTTTGGCTCCTAGAATTCAATGTTCTGCCTGCTCTACCATACCATCTTTCTGGAAAGCTAAACATTAGGGCTGATATTTAGGAAGGATGGTCCTTAGTCACCAGACACAAATCCCTTTCACTAGGCCTTATATTTTAAGGCAAGAAAGAGGTTTCATACTTTAGAATTTCATCAATGAATTGAAATCAAAACCCACGATTCACAAGAAAACTGTTTTTACATACCCATTCTCAAATATTCTGGTCAACAGAGATTTAACTCCATCTCTAGATAATTCTTCTTTAGGCATCTGGAAACAATAGCTGAGCTGACATTTCATTGGCTCAGAGATTCTTCTCAAACCAATGATTGCTTGCCCCTTTAGATGTTGTTGAGGAAACAGCAGCTCAGGCTATTTCCTGGGGCAGAGGAAAAAGGAATCATAGGAAACAAAACACATCCCCAGACAGGGCCTCTCTTCCACAGGGCAGAGCAGACACTTTTAAGGAACTCAGGGAGGGAAGAGAGCTGGGGGGAAGGTAGCCTTCATAGGCTAAGGGAGGACCCACTGACATTGGGACACCAGGGAGAGCATAATATTGCCCCCTCCCTCCACAGAATATGTAATGCCTCTGCATGCCAGGCAAGAACAATGTTCCTCTTTGCGAATGCACACACACACATGCATGCATGCACATATCACATGCATTTGGTGTCCTCTCACAAATTCAGAGCTCATGCTGCTGTTGGTGGATGTGGGGCTGATAGTTCTCTCAAAAAGATTCTGGAATATTCACCATTCTTTTTTCTGTTTCTTTTCTTTCTTTTTTAAGAGAGAGGGATAGAGTGAGAGTGAGAGAGAATCAATTTTATTTATTTTTTCATCTGGCCTTTATTTCTCCA
>PVKS010031830.1:0-23102 GCA_004027875.1 Aplodontia rufa
TTTTAATAGTAGCAGGTTGATCTCTGGATATTAACGGGTATAATGATTATTTGATTGTAAGAATGTCTGATTAAAGTATTATTTTTGGTACCAGTTTTGGATTCTGGTCTCCGACACCTGTTGGGAGTCGATAGTGGAGAGAATACACAGGCAGAAGGACCAAATGCGCAAAGGCTCGAAGGAGCTGGGGTATTGGGCAATGGAGAGGAGGTCAGAGGGACCATGCCAGATGAGGCCAGAAGCAGATCACATGGGATCCCTTGTAGCCCACAGGAAGGAGTCTTTAGGGGTCACCTTCCTAAGTGCAGACGCATGACAGAGAATGTTCTGATCCCACGAAGCTATTCCTGACCTTCTAGAGACTGGATGGTAAGGAGGTGAAGGTGCAGAGAGGAGACGCTGGAGGCAAGAGATGCAGAGACTCAGACCAGGGTGAGGACAGTGCAAAGAAGCAGAGCACAGCCTTGACCCCTCTGGTGGAGCAGGTGCTGACAAGGGTGCACAGGGTGAAGAAATGAGGGGAGGGAGAATAACTCGTGGGACCATCAAAGTGGGTGGGGGCAATGTTAGCTGAGACAGGGAAACAGGAAAGTAGGGCTTTGGAAGAAGGAAGTACCAAGAGGTCCAGCTTTTCCATGCATGACATCATCACGGGGTAACTCACTCCCCGGGCTTGGCGTTAACCTGTTCTGCTCGCTAATGGAGCATGTTAATTTGAACCCGTTTCTTCACATAGGATTAATTTTCTTCAGTCAGTGGTTGCTGAACACCAGCAATTTGATGAGTTGCTGCTTTCCTTTTCTGTGTGGATCAAAGTGTTTCTGAGTGAATTACAAACGACTTCTGAGATAAGCATCATGGACCACCAAGTAGCTCTTAATCGGCAGAAGGTAAAGTGAGTTCTGTTAAGATTGAAGAAAATTGGGTGCTTGCCCAGCATGCACAAGTACACGGGTTCAAACCCCAGCACCCACGTGTACAACTAAGTGTCAGAGCAACAAAAGCCATGTGAAAAACTCAATAAAAATTGATTCTCCCTCTCTCTCTCTCCCTCTCTCTCTCTTCTTCTCTCTTTGAAAAAAAGATTGAAGAAAATTTATTCACAAGGGAGAGTTCTTGAATTACAAAGGGATGTGACATTCAGAAATCACATGGTAGCAATCTAACTTTTCACTCATATGAAAATGTTTTAATAATTGAGCATATGGGTCCTACCAATGTGTTATACAGATAAATTAAGCAGATAAACCACTTCAAGATAGAATAGGGAACAACAACAGAAACTGCTTGTTCATAGTGGAGCAAATTATTTCTAGTATAAAGTGATAAGAATATTCATTTTTACGCATCCTAGTTTATTTTGTTCCTGTATTAAAAAGCAATCAATATAAATTCCAATGCTTTAATGATGTAGTTGTTCTGAATTACTACTTAGCTTGAAAGTGTTCAAAAGTTCATGCTTTGGGGCTGGAGCAGTGGCTCGGCAGTTGCGGCGCGTGCCTGGCATATGTGAGTACACAGGTTCAAACCCCAACATCACGTACACAATGAAGTGTCCGAGGAATGAAAGTCACAAGAAAAACTAAATAAAAATTGCTTCTATCTTTCTCTCAATCTCTCTCACTGTCCTCTCTTCCTTAAAAAAATATTGTGCTTTATTCCCTTATTTATAAATTTTGCATCATATCTATATCTATTCTGGAACTAAAAAAACATTTTAATAATCAGATATTGATCTTCAAGCATTGAGAGCATAGAGAAGAGTTAATTAGTCCTCTTGTGATGATATTTAATAGGGACATGTTTAGTATTTATTGGGTGTTCACTCGTTGCCGGGTTTTGCTGAGTGGTCCTGTGAAGGGAACAGCACCCTTCTCTTATCTTCTGGGCAGGTGGTAGTTCTGCAACTTGGAGGAAGGTATCGAAGTCAGGCATCTCTCTCCAAGGAGACTGGGAGAAGGAGGTGCTGCCTTCTGGATGATTATATTTTAAGGAATGCTACTAGGTCCTGGAGAAAGGCAATCCTGGATTGAAAACTGGTCACAGACTTTAAAAAGTTAATCTCAAAGGGACAGAGAATGAATTTACAAGTTTTGTAAGTCAAATGCTCCAAGAAAGGCAGGTCAGGGACCTGGTGGCCAGAAGGCTCTCTCTCAAGTTTAGTCCTCCAACCAGGGCAACCGTGCAGTCACTATGGTCAGGTTTAGGATAGGGGCAATTTCTCTTTGGCAGGAACCATGCTGAGATTGTTGGCAGTTCTCTGCTAGATTGTCAACATGTTTTATTGTGCACTAGTCAAATTTCCTATACAGCAGACTCATATAAGAAAATTTATATATTTTATATGAGATATGTAGGTGAACAAATGGGAAATTTTATGAATGTTTCTAAAATATACATTGTAGGGGCTGGAGTAGTGGCTCCGCGGTTACGGTGCTTGCGTGTCAGAGCAATGGAAGCCATGTGAAAAACTCAATTAAAAGAGTTAATTCTCTCTGTTTCTCTCTCTCACTGACCTCTCTTAAAAAAAAAGATATATTGTAGATGACCTTTAAACACTATGTTATCTGTGGCACTTAAAATCCATCTTGAGGGGGCTGGAGTGGAGGCTCAACGGTTCTGATGCTTGCCTGGCATGCACGAGGATGCGGGTTCAAACCCAGTACCATGTATACACAACATGTTGGAGCAGTGAAAACCACGTGAAAAACTAAATAGAATTGATTCTCTCTTTTTCTCCCTCTCTCTAACTGTCCTTTTCTCTCTTTAAAAAAAACAAAACAAAACTCCATCTTGTCGTCTCCAATCCTGCCTTCTGCCCTTGCATCCACTGTAGTGTACCTGGGGATTCCACAGTTTTCCTTCTCCTTCCAGGACCACACAGCAGCAATAGAGAACAAAAAGAGACAACTGCAGAGTCTGCAGGGTCACCTGGCGAAGCTGGGGTCTCTGGGCCGAGCCGAGGACCTCCATCTCCTCCAGGGCAAGGCGGAGGACTGCTTCCAGCTCTTCGAGGAGGCCAGCCAGGTGGTGGAGAGGCGGCAGCTTGCCCTGTCGCAACTGGCCGAGTTCCTACAGACCCATGCTTCTCTGTCTGGGGTTCTGCAGCAGCTGAGGCAGACAGTGGAAGCAACAAACAGCATGAATAAGAAGCAGTCCGCCTTGTTAGAAAAGGACCTAAGTGACGCCGTTGGGGGTGTTAAAACACTGGAGTCTACGGCCATCGGCCTCGATGGCATTCTTACCAAAGCCCAATACCATCTGAAAGGTGGGAGCGGGGAGCAAAGGACCTCCTGCAGGACCACAGCTGATCAGCTGTGTTCAGAGTTGGAGAGGATCCAGAGCCTTCTGGGCACCAAGCAGAGCGAGGCCGATGCCCTTGCGGTGTTGAAAAAAGCCTTCCAAGACCAGAAGGAGGAGCTGCTGAAAAGCATCGAGGACATTGAAGAAAGGACCGACAAAGAACGCTTGCAGGAACCCACCCGCCAAGCCCTTCAGCAGAGGTATGCGGGTTGTATGGAAGTCTGTTTCTCACTGGTTGTGGACTTGACTTTTGTGCAAAGCTTTAAGAGTCCGATATTTAGCAACTTTTTTTTTAACATTTTAAAGATGGAATTAATGACTAACTCAGTTCAGAGGTATTATAGTTTCTTTGGCTTCCTTGAGACTTTTCCTAAGCCCTTTTGAGATCTTATCTACAGCAGAGAATATGTGTCGTATTATGTATCTGTAAGCGAGTTTAGAAGGCATTCATCTCCTGTAGCAAGAATGAAGACAGCAATCCAAGTAGCTTTGTAGTTCTGGTGTTAAAAATATCAGAGAATCCCTCCCTGTACAGCTCACTGGTTCCCAGGAAAGACTTCAGCAAGCACATTGGCTGGGAGGAGGTGGCAGATGTCAGAGAAGAGGATTTAGGGTGAAATGCTCCTGTCTCTTTATAGAAGGACTTAGGAAGATGGGGCGGGGCCATCTGAGATCTGCGTTCATTCACAAAAAGTGAAGCCAGTCTGCTTGACAGTCTACCCAGAGATATGGAGAAGGCAGAGTAGAGGGGTTCAGCAAAGCGGGGTTTTGTCTGGTGAAATCAGTGGAGAAGCAAAGAGTCAAGGGTTAGTTCCCGCTATAAATTTGACAGGTGAAGTTTTTCCTAACATGGCCTTTGTTTCTATCTTCTCTTTCCTTCTTAATAGAACCTCATCCCCATTCGTATTCTTAGGCCATTTTGGGGCTTTCGGAGCTAAGAAACAATTAAAAGGCATTCCAAGGTGTCCATAATTGACACAAATTATGCCATCAAGACCATTGGCATTTGTCCCCTTTTAACCAATATCAAAGAAGGAGCCAAAGCAATAGCGAGATGATACAGAGTTAATGGAGATTAGACTCCTGTTTAAACTCCTTACGGGCAGTAAGCAACATGACCAGTTTAACAGTAAATTTACAAAAGAGACTGGGATCCTGGAGGGAAAAATAGGTTCCGAGTAAAAGAGGTACCTAGTGTTTCCCACACAGGATTGCGGCTCTGGCCAGCTCAGGTCAAGCAGACAGAAATCCTAAAACTGCTGGAGAAGTAGGGTCAGACTGACCTCAAGAACCCAATCTCTATCCCCAGCTCACCAAAGGCACACATTCTGGGACAGTGTAGTACTGAACTGATGCTTCCCCGTGCCACCTTGGGCAAATCACCTGTCTTGAAAGGTGAAAGAATGAGGACACCCGCCTACAGCCACTTCGTGCTGGGAATCAAAGGGGACACTGCGTGGGTACGCACATCACACTGCTGCAGTGTCCCAAGATGTGAAGAAGAGCCCATAACCTTCTCTGTGTGGCCACATTTTACATGTGCCTAAATATTATTAGAGACAAAAAATTTCATTTTCAATCAAGTAGGTCATTTAAGTTTAAAAATAGATATTTTCCAGAAAACTCAGTAAAGCTAGTTTTGTTTTGAATGAAGTAACTATGATCTTTGCATATTATTTATTTATTCACTTAGGTTGGCCCTCACGGCACAGAAGGGTTTCTTCTGCATGGTCTTGCAATACATAGTCACCTACCTTGCCTATAGGATTAGCCTTAGTCTTAAAATTCTTATACCACCAAAACAAAATAGAGAATGCAAGCATAACAGAAGATTGAAAGGAAATAGAATGATTTTCAATATTTTTTGAGGTACAGTGTCAGACCGTGCAAAATTAACTTTAAACGCTTCTTTATCAGTTATACACATTCATTTTCTTGCTGTGTTGTTTTTCTAGCTATCTAGATGGGTGCCTTCTGGACTCATTGTGTGCTTATAGAAAGGAAATAATTTGTTCACTGCCTTAATAAACTAGCAATAAAACCATGTTTTAACTCGCAGGTTGAGAGTGTTCAATCAGCTGGAAGATGAATTGAATTCTCATGAACATGAACTGTGCTGGTTGAAAGACAAGGCTAAGCAAATTGCCCAGAAGGATGTAGCTTTTGCTCCTGAAGTCGACAGAGAGATAAATCGCTTAGAAGTCACCTGGGATGATACCAAAAAGCTAATTCATGAAAAGTAAGTAGAAATGTCCCAGTTTTATTTTCATTTCCCTAGTAATTTTGCGACATTAGGCCGTTGTTAGGGATTTGTGATGTGACCAAGAGTTGAATATATTTCTCATCATTTTAGGTATTCTAAGTCCCTTTAGTAACATTAAAAATTTTGTCCTACAGAA
The DNA here is from genome assembly GCA_004027875.1 of Aplodontia rufa. NCBI lineage: Eukaryota > Metazoa > Chordata > Mammalia > Rodentia > Aplodontiidae > Aplodontia > Aplodontia rufa. Next base: position 5,703 of record PVKS010031830.1, read on the forward strand.
CTTTACTGAGGATATTGTCTTGAGATAATTACATGTAGAATTAAGTATTTAAAAGTAGTTGTCAGGGTTGGAGTTGTAGCTCAGTAGTAAAGTCACTACCATGTGCAAACACCTGGGTTTGATCCTCAGCACTGCAAATTAAAGGTAGCTGTCAATAATTACAGAGTTCAAGGATGAGTCTAACCCTCAGATATTCTTTTGTTTTTTGTTGTTTAATTTATTTACATTTGAGTTGTAATTTAATACAATAAAATTCACCCTTTTTCATAAATAATTCTATGGATTTTGACAAACTCACATTGCTGTGTTCATAACCATCAAATTTCACACTAACTGTTCTACACCTGAAAAATTCCTCCTGTGTCATTGTAGTTGATCTCTCCTTATGCCCAGTCCCTGGCAGCCATTGGTCCATTTTCTGTATATATCATTTTCTTTGTTCAAAAGCATATATGGATGGAATTATATAGAATATAATGTCTTAAGTCTGACTTTTTTCCCTTAGAAAAACATATATTTTTGTGCTTATAATGGGTTTGTTCTTTTTTTTGTAGCTGAATATTCCATTGAATATCTACAGCTTTTTCATCAACTAGTGAATGGATAATTGGGTTCCTTCCAGTTTGAATAATTATAAATAAAGCATCTATAAACATTCATATCCAAGTTATTATACAAATATAAATTTTTATTACACTTGGATTAATATTTAAAGATGGGATTCTGTTATATGATAAAGTGTAGGCTTACAAGAAACTGCCAAACTATTTCCAAAATGGCAGTGCCATGTGCCTCTCAGGCATGCACAAGACTTCAGCAGCTGCCCATCATTTCCATCACTTGCTGTTGTCAAGTATGTTTTGTTTGTTTGACATTCTAACACATATAGAGATATCACATTGTTTTTAGTTTATACTTCCAGCTGACTAATGATATTAAGCATTTTTGTAGATTATTTGTCATATGCATATATTCTTTAATAAAATACCTCTTTAAATTGGCCAATTACCAATAAATATATGAAAAAAATGTTCAACATCTCTAGCAATCAGGAAAACACAAATCAAAACTACACAAGATTTGTCTCACTGCAGTCAGCATTGCAATTATCAAGAATATAAATAACCATGTTGATGAGGTTGTGGGTCAAAGGTACAATCATATATTGCTGGTGGGACTGCAAATGAGTGCAGTCACTCTGTGAAGCAGTATGGGGATTCCTCAGAAAACTAGCAATGGAACCAACATCTGACCCAGGTATTTTGCTCAGTTTATATCCCAAAAAATCTAAACTCAGCATACTACAGAGATACCATCATACCAATATTTATAGCAGCACAATCCTCAAAAACCAATCTATGGAACAAACCTAGGTGCCCTTTAACAGAGGAATGGATAAAGAAAACGTGATGAATATATATACACTGGAGTATTAGTCATACAGAAAAATGCAATTATGGCATTTGTCAGTAAATGGATGGAACTGGAGACCATCAGGCTAAGTGAAATAAGCCAGTTCAAAAAGTCAAAGGTCCAGGGTTTTCTCTGATATGTGGAAGCTAGACCAAAATAAGGATTAAAAAGAAAAAAGAAAAAGAAAAGAAAGAAAAGACCAGGAAAAGAAAGGGGGAGAGGAATTCCACAAAAAATATAAGAGAGATCAGTGGAGTGGAGGAAGGGGGTTGAGATGGAGGAAGGAGGGACAGGAAGAAGGAAGGACTGGTGCAGTGAACCTTACCTCACCTTCCTGTGCTCAATATGAATGCATCACCGTGGCTTGCGCCTTCATGCTCATAAGTATTTTAATTATTGAGCTGCGTTTTCATTTGCTTTGCTTTTTATTTTTTCTTACCCCTAACATATGCCATTAAGAAATAATTAAAACAACATAAATTTAAAAAGAAAAAGTGGGGCAACTCATCTAAGTAAATTGGAATTTTCAACATCTGCCGCTGCTTGTTGGTCGAGTTCATGTTTAATGTGTATGTGCGTGCCTTATTCATGGAGAACATAGTAGATGTTCAGAATTAAGTAGCATTAACCAGGAACATTATTTTGACCTCAGTAGGGAAGAATGTGTTTGTTTTTGTCCTTACTTCCAGTATCTGCTCATGAATCCATTCATGTAGTGAATTATCAGGTCCAATCAGGGAACTCCTCCCTCTCCTAACATATGATGCCAAATGATATATTTTGTTTCATGATTACAGCCAGGGTCAGTGCTGTGGACTTATTGATTTAATGAGAGAATATCAGAACTTGAAGTCATCTGTGTCTAAGGTCCTAGAAAATTCCAGCAGTGTCATTTTAAGCAGAACTACTATAAAGGATCAAGAAGATCTTAAATGGGTTTTTTCGAAGGTAAGATTAAAAAGCTGCATTAATTTTAGTAGACTAGTAGATTTGCTTTCTATTCATAGTACAATTCTCTGAAAAATTTACTCTTCTTGCCAGATCATTTAGATATGGGTAATTCTTGCTAACAGCTCAACTTTTGTTTTTAAAGGAATGCTGATATCATAGGATTCAATAATTCAAGAAAGCAATATTACACACACACACACACACACACACACACACATATATATATAGTTAAATAACACCACTAATTTCTGCATAAGGTCAAATATGAATTAAAGTTCCTAGAGGCAAATGGCTTTAAACTCTTATTCGTGATGATTTTATTAATTAAGGAAACATCTATTTCCACAGCATGAATCTGCCAAGAATGAAATGAATTATAAACAGAAAGAGTTGGACAATTTTACCAGTAAAGGTAAACACTTGTTATCTGAACTGAAAAAAATCCACAGTAGTGATTTCACCTTGGTGAAGACAGACATGGACAGCACCGTGGACAAGTGGCTGGATGTAAGACCATTATTATAGGAAGACTATTTAGCAATGATACTGTAAATGTGCAAAGTTCCGCATGTATTTACTTATATCATGAATATACTTAAATATAATGTCCATTCCTGTACCTCAACACTATTAATAATAGTGCTTATTATGCTACACTGAAAAATAAATACAATACTGCCCTAGGTGGACCTCAATCCTGTGGAATTCAACCTTATTGTGTGTTATTTTTGTAGATTCCAAAAGACCTGTTGCCATTAGTATCCCAATTTACAAATGAAGATCTATTGTCTCATAAATTCAAACTCTCCAAATGACAGAAGTAATCTATGTATTGATTAACATTTTCTTGAATCCCATGTGCTCATTAGCTTACAATATGTGTTTTTTTAAAGTTTGTTGGTTAGAATGCGCTTTTCTAGTTGAGAAAGCATTGCTATGGGGGGAGTGAGCCCTGTAAAGCCTCACACTATTGGCAACGTGGCTTCTGTTGTCCATCCTAGGTATCAGAGAAAATTGAAGAAAACATTGACAGACTGAGGGCAAGCCTGTCCATCTGGGAGGACGTACTTTCAAGTAAAGATGAGATCGAGGGGTGGTCGAACAACTCGCTTCCACAGCTGGCTGAAAATATCAGCAACCTGAACAACAGCCTCAGAGCTGAAGAATTTCTGAAGGAATTTGAGGTAAGCTAACAATGCCTACGTAAGGAGCTGGGGTATGTCATCTGCTCTTTATACAAAATTTGAATAGGTTCTGGAAAAGAGGTGTTTCTTTTAGTTTTTGATTTTGGTTTTTGTATTTCTATGTTTTCTTAGTTGACGCTGATAAACTTGAAGCGTTAATAGAAAAATAAAAGTCCATAAAGTGTGTTTCCAAAATATGGAACCTTCCCCTTTGAACACCAAATTGGAGGTGTTTGTAATTGAGTGATATTTAGTACCTATTTTTTTCATTCAAAAATAAGAAAGAACTGGACAGTGAGGCAGGAGAATCACAAGTTCAAAGCCAGCCTCAGCAACTTAGTGAGGCCCTAAACAACTTAGACCCTGTCTCAAAAACCAAACCAAAACAAAAAGGGCTGGGGATGTGGCTCAGTGGTTAAGTACCCAGGGGTTCAATCCCTGGTTTAAAAAAAAAAAAGGAAGGAAGGAAGAAAGAAAAGAAAAAGAAAACTTGTTCTCTTTCTACTTACAATGTGCTATTATGTTTGGTGCTTGATTCTTCTTCCTTTTTAGAAATGGAAGAAAATTGAAGATTCAAGTATCTCAGACTTCCATGGCCAGTCTCTGACCTTCTAAAATTTTAGTCACCAATTTATTTAAGATTCCTTCTATTCCCCTTTATTGTATTCCTTCATTCAGTCATTCATCAAATTCTTAATGCCTACTATATATCAAAACTGTTTTAGAGACTGGCAGTTTAATAGCAAACAAAGTCACTACCTTCATGGAATTTACATTATGTACAGTGTGATATTTGTTATATGTAAAATGCTAAGTAATAACTAAGCCATGATGAAGGATTAAGCTGGATAAGAGGAAATGGAGTAAGGAGAGGTACCTGTTTCACAAAGCTTGTAGCTGACTGTATTCTTGGCAATGACAGAGACTTCCCATAGACTGCTCTGGTGCCCAGAACTACGCCTGGCACCATACGTAGGACTTGGCAGATAAGTAATTGAATGTCTGCAGTCTGAAAAAAGTATAGGCTGATGCAGTGTGTTACCTAAGCTATCCAGTGATCTCTGACCCAAATAATGTTTAAAAGATTTTTAAACTCTAATTTCTAAGGGCTATCACAGCTGGAGGAAATCATCCAGACTACAGTAGTCAGAAGTGAAGGGTTCTGAGGTCTCTTTAGTTGCTATTGCTGATGTTAACACTACAGCTCAAACTTTGGTCCGTGCTGGATCTGATTTATCCCAGCTCACAGACGCTTAATGTTGAATTTTCAAGAATTTTGTATGTCACTGTTAAGCACAACCACTATTAAAATTTAGTTTGTAAATGAATGTATAATTAAATAAATTCTATTTAAAATTTTAGTGAATACTCGAAAGTTATCATTCCTAGGGCTGGAGCGGTGGCTCAGTGGTTATGGCGCTTGTCTGGCATGCGTGAGGGCACAGGTTCAAACCCCAGCACCACGTATGCAACGAAATGTCAGAACAACAAAAGCCACATGAAAAACTAATTAAAAATTGATTCTATCTTTCTCTCTCTCACTGTCCCTCTCTCTCTTTATAAAAACAATTATCATTCCCTTGTTCTACATATCACTCTTATCCAGGTCCTTGACTTATTGACATCTGTCACATCTGTATCATAGCTGGTGAAAATACTGCGGGGTGGTGTGACACTGCATGTCTTCCAGTTCCTTGTGTTTTGACATGCTTTTACAGCTAGAAGTGGTGGTAAATGCTATGACACTATTTTCTTGTACCAGGGATAGGACCCAGGGGCACTTAACCACTAAGCGACATCCCCAGCTCATTTATTTGTTTTGAGAGAGAGAGAGAGAAAGAGGCAATTTTTATTTAGTTTTTCATGTGACTTTCATTTGTCTGACACTTTGTTGTATATATGGTGCTGGGGTTTGAACTCACGTATTCATCCATGCTAGGCAAGTATCATAACCGATGAGCCACCGCTCCAGCCCCTTCCACAGCCTTTTATAACTTTTTTTTTTTTTTGAGACAGAGTCTTGCTAAGTTGCTGAGGTTGGCCTTGAACTTGAGATCCTCCTGTCTCGGTCTCCCAAGCCACTGAGATACCACACTGTTTTTAAGGACAAGAGGCAGTTGTCAAACCAACCTGATACCTCCAATCTCAGAAATCCATGGAGCCAATGTGCCTCAGACTCACATTCGATATCCCAGGTTCAGGCCCTCAGACCTGGGGGATTTTGTAGGTGACTGTGTGTGACACACAAGCTAACAGAATCTGTCCACTGGAACCAACCAGCCCCCGCCAGTGCCTTTCCTGCTGCAGAGTGTGGGCTCAGTTGATTGATTCCTTAATTGCCCAGCCAGCTCCTGCAGAGGCCAGCAGGCCTGACAGTTGGTTCAACATCTTCCTAATTTACTTCAGACAGTAAATTACTTTCTGAATTCAAGACATCAGGAAGTTTGTTAGTGTCTACAAACCACCAAAGTACCATTTTTAACTGGAGAGGGTTGATTTATTCAATGTTCCTGTGTGGTCCCAAATCATGAAGTATTTTATAAGCATCTTTGTTCAATAATGGTTCCTTGACTGCTCTTCTTTTTCCTTTGTGTATTAGTATTGGTTAAAAATAAAAGGGGGAAGTATACAATATCAGATGTTAATGATCCAGTTAATCTGATTTCTGCTTTGATATTCTGTAAAATTGTATTTGAAATGTTTCTATGCGTTCCATAGCATCTGCAGTCATTAGGCGCTCCTGATGTGTATTTGTTTAAAATGCTTCTGGAAGAGTTTAATGCTGCCATAGTAACTGGTAAAATAGTTCTGCTAATGAGTACTTGACAGCCCATTGGAAATCCCCGCTGACTCAGGAACTGCGGTTGGTGTTTAATTTTTTCCAGGAGTTTCTATTCTAATAAAGGAGGTTAGGGAGAAGGAAGCATTTTGCAGACTCCCTGACATTCCAAGTAAATGTTGACTGAAGCATTTGCCACTCTCGTAAGCAGTAGCACAGAATTTTTTTTTCACACTGCTTGAAGTTGGTATCTTGATAGTTCTCGAAATTATGAAATGATAATTCCAGCACATCAGCATTCCTGATCAGTTATGCTTTTCCCCTGTGTCTTTTATTTTGGTAGTCTGAAGTTAAAAACAAAGCATTGAAATTGGAAGAATTACATTCCAAAGTTAATGAGCTCAAAGAATTAACTAAAAATCCAGAAACACCACCAGACCTTCAGGTAAGCCCCCAAATCAGTTGTAATAAACACCTTATACCAGTTTCTCCCTTATATCTCCTCTCTCTCTCTCAAAAAGTTTGCATATCTTTCCTCATTACCATTATCATCATAATTCCAAGCAAACATGTGGCCTTTACCATACATAAGGGTTAAATATTAACATCTACGAAATTCCTTGTGCCAGTATTAATATCATATTTCCAACTTAAATATCGTAAGAGTAGTTCTTTATTCCTTACTAAATATTGGGAGCATTATCAGCCAGCTTTTATCATAAACCATCTTTTATTAGACAGGAAAAGAACTACTTTTATGAATATTAATATTCTTATTGTTATTTTCCTAGTTCACTTAGTAAATACCTGGGTTTGGAGGGCTTCCACTGTAAATCAGCTCTTTAGATGGCACAAATTCACAGGAACCATGGGCCTGATGGGGTGGAGCAGAGCTGGCCAGGAAACCTGGGCCATCTCAGTGCCCAAGTCCTGGAAACTCGCATCCTTGTAAGTTCTCTTCCACCAGCCCCCTGGCTCCTGGCATAGGATCCTGCTGCACCCCTAAACCTCTGTACTTGCTACTGCTCTCGTCCTCCATACTGTCTTCTTCATGTCTCTTGACCTTGACTCATTGCCACTCACTAACCAATCAAGCTCAATGGATCAACCACACTTTTGCTTTCATCTGTGACACCCATGATACCAAGTTCTGGAATATGCAGAATGAAGCAAGAAGCAAAGGAGGTGCTACTTTCATACAAAATAAAAAGGAAGAGTATTTGTGCAAGTCACCAATGGGCAGTAGGTGACCATGAGGAGTGCAGACTGAGCCTGGATTTTCAGAGCAAGCTACAGTTCCACTCTGCTGCCCCCCCTTATCCCCCCACACCTATGTATATCAGGGAAAAGGTGTGGGGTACCTTACCTCAAGTGTAGGCAGAAGGATTTCAGTGGCACCACCTCCGGAGCAGGGTATTTGCCCCCTGCAGTTGGCAGACTGAGAAGCTACTTTCCAACCCTGAAATACAGGATGGAGAACTTGAGGTATTTGCAGAAGGAGAAGTGATTGGTGCAGAATGCATCTCAGTGTCAGCTGGAGGTGGCAGAGTGTGCAGGGTACACAGACCTCAGGGAGATGGGTTAAATAGATGCTAATGGACTGAAAGAGACAGGAAGGAGGCAGAGGAGAGCATAGGGGTGATTCCAGGGAACATAGTGGAAGGTCCCAGAAAGGAGGAGGTCTCAAAATACCCCACCAAACAAGGTCTGCTAGAGAGAAGCGCTGAATGTGAAACTTGGGCACCAGCTCAGAGCGGTTGAGATTCTATACCCCATGCCCACTTATTGCCAGCCCAAGCCTGCAGGGGTCAAGAGCCTTCAAGGTTGGGAAACGGAGTGAAGAAAGAACACGAGGCACTTGGCAAGAAGCAAAGGAGGTACTCCTCTGTGGGCCTCCTGCTTGTAGTAGGTCTGATCTGGGAGTAAGAAATAAAGCCTTGAATTTAAGTTCAAAACTTTGATTACCAAACGATCTTGGAATCGTGGAATCGAGAGTGTTATGCAACTAAAAGTGGCTGCGAGTCCTTTCATTTGCCAAGGGGCTAGAAAATCCCCATCCTGAAATACATCATCCCACCAGAGAATGCATTTGGCCCTGCTGAATGTTACACAAGGAAAGAGGAATCCAATAGAGACAAAAGGCCGAGAAGCCATGGAGTCTTCATCCTAAAACCCCAGGGGGTGTGGGTCCTCCAGTAGAGGCTCCATCTGCACAGGAGTGTGTGAGCGCTCCTCGCTCCTCCAGGGAACTAAGAGCAGGGCTTTGGTTGCCTCCTTGGCAGCTCCGGGTAGGCTGAGCTCTGTGTGGCTTTCCAGCCGTGAGCTCAGTTCCCTGGAACCTCAGTGGAAACTGCCACTTTATCATCCAGCCTTAACTGCAGTCCCCACTCTTTCCAGCTTCCCATCCCATGATACGTCTGGCACCCCGTGTGCACTGCTTTCCCCTCTTGGCAAAGGCATATTAGCTTTGGAGCAGCTTCCAAGGTGAGGCCGACGTGCTCTGGGACACAGCTGCGGGTAAAGAGAGTTCCTACAGGAGCGTGCCTTCCGTCTCCACAGATTTAACGAAATCTTGCTTTACATTTAGTTCATAGAAGCAGACTTGAGGCAGAAACTGGAGCATGCCAAAGAAGTAACTGAAGAAGCGAAAGCAACCTTGAAGGATTTCACCGTTCAGAGTACCCAAGTGGAGAAATTTATCAATGACATAACTGCGTGGCTGACGAGAGTGGAGGAATCGTTGAGGAGCTGTGGCCAAACGGAGACCTGCGAGGGGCTGAAGAGGGTCAAGGTAGGCAAAAGGCCATCACTAAGTCTTTCCACTTCCATAGGGGTAGCAGTTCTGTTTCATGCTGACTGTAATAAAAACAGAACAACTGCTTTCAATTTCCATATTAATACCCAGACCAGCTAATTCATGATCTTGGAAATAGCAAAGTAAGCAATTCGAGAAGAATTAAATACAGGTGTTAAGAAGTTCAAAGGTAAATAATCTGAAATCAGAAAGCAAGCATTGCTGAAGGGTCTGTTCACAGATTTTGTATGTGTGTGTGCGCGCGCACAGATATTGGTACAGATATATAGATTTTGGCAAAAGAATAAAGACATAGAAAAACATTTTTCCTTTCCATCAGTTTTCAAGCTCAGATGCCAGATATTTTTTTGCATCACTGAATATTTTTTAATGATGGAGAGAGTGAGAGAGAGAGAGAGAGAAAGAATTAATTTTATTTATTTTTCCATCCGACCTTCGTTTCTCCGACACCTAATTGTATATGCAGTGCTGGGGTTTGAACCTGGGTCCTCATGCATGCCAGGCAAATGCTCAACCCACCGAGTCATCACTCCACCCCACTTAATAATTTTTATGATCAACATGACTGTTTTCAACCAGAGAATGTTACACTCTTTTTTCTTAATTTTTAATTAAGGAGTTGAGTTATTGTACAATCATAAATGCATATAAAGTAACAATATGATATGCATTTGTTCTAAACCCGGAATTACCCCCACATCACTCACACACTGATTCTTCTATATTTCTCCCCTACAAGTGATATAAATGTTTAGATTGTGAATTTTCTTGAATTAAATGATTGCAAAAGTATTATTTTCATTCTCGGGGGGGCGGGTAAAGAGTATGCTACATTGTTGACTGTCTCCCTAGATTCCTCCCTATGCTATCTCTCTCTCCCCCCTGCACCTCTCCCTTTCCCCACATATCTATGGTTCCCTTAGGTTATGTGTTGTTATGCCTTTGCTGGATCTAATATATGAGTTTGATTACCTTTCACCCAAGCCTGGGTTTTGCTTTAGCCTCCACAGATGAGGGAAAACTTTCAACCCTTGAGTCTCTGGGTTTAGCTAACTTCACTCAGATGATTTCTTCTATTATAAAGGATGCCTGTGTGCCTGCCTTCTTAACATGTGTATCCTGTTCCACTTAAACATATATTCTCATGATACTTGAGGGTAAGGATATAATATTTTTAAATAAAACTATTGGTGTAGTTCGTGTAGCCCATGATCCTGAAACAAAACCCAAGTGGTCCAGTGAATAATGTAAACTGTAAAAGTTTCTAAGAAAGTAACCAAAGTCAAGACCATAGGTTAAAACTCATAAGGTCCTATTCAATTAATTTGAAATCCTAGACTACAACCCAAATTCTAGCCACTTCTAAACAGCTATTTGTTACCAAGGAGGACTGGGAAATTTTTATTAAAGAATTAATACAGAGCTGTCATTACATATATTTAAAAAGTCCCACCAACATGTACATACTCCTGAGTGAATCTCAACAGCAACAAATTCATATTTTTAAAAAATACCGTGGTGGAGTGATAGGGGTGTTCCTCTTGAATGTGATGAACACTCTCTGGTGTATACTTTTATTCTGTAGGATATACAAAAAGAGCTTCAAAGTCAGCAGAGTGACATCAGCTCTACCCAAGAAAATCTCAATAGCTTGTGCCGCAAGTACCACTCGGTGGAGCTGGAGAGCCTGGGTCGGGCCATGACTGGGCTCGTAAAGAAACATGAAGCAGCCAGCCAGTTATGCTCCAAAACCCAGGCCAGCCTGCAGGATTCTCTGGAAAAACATTTCAATGGTGAGCTCCAATGGGCCTTCATGTGAATGGTTGTTTAGGAGAAAGACTCCAAACCAAATGCTGCCTAGAATTGCCACCACAAATTTGAGGGCACTTTCCAGAAAGCTCTCATTTTCAATCCCTTTGTGCTTTGAGATTGGAGCAGCGGAAGTACTGTGCTTAGTGGGGGCTCTTACCCCATACAGCATCCATCCTCTTTCTCCCTGGGAAAGCAGAGGTCCACCATTCTGATGATTCTGAGTTTCATCTGGATTTTCTACGTACAGCTTGTGTGTGTGGAAAATCACTTCTGCTGTTCAAGTGGCCCGCAGCCACAGCCCAAATAGCTATGAACATTTTTTATGCTAGAATGAAGTGTCACAATAAGCTTGGATGTTAGAAAAGACCATAAACGGCAGCTGTCATGTCATACAGTGCAGGAAATTGGCCTTCTCTTCTGGCTCAACTTCTCCCCAGCTGTGCCTGTGTTCTGAGATGCACACACAGTGGGTCTCTAGGTTGGCTTGGTAGAAACAGGAAATGGTTCTTCCCATGCCATAAAAATGGCTCCAACATCTTAGAGCATCTGTCCCCTGGCACTCTTATATGTCCTTTACCAAATGAAAGGAACAGAGTGGAAGTCAGGCATTCCTGGAAGACAAATTGATTTCTGGTAGCTTTTTCTGAGATAATTTCTCAATAGTGCCATGAACAATCATGCTCGTGTATTGTGCTATATTATTTTCCACATTATCATTTTCTTTCTGGAATATTTTCTAAGGCAAGATGAGATGGGATAAAGGACAGAGATCATTCCTTATAATCCTAGGAGCCCATTCATTCCATGTTTTTGGATTTATTTCTGATTTTTTGTTGCTTTCAAAAGATTCTATGCAGGAATTCCAAGAATGGTTTTTGGGAGCAAAAGCAGCAGCCAAGGACTCATCCGATAGGACTGGCGACAGCAAAGTCCTGGAGGCAAAGCTCCGTGATCTTCAGGTAGGAAAGCGGGCACCCTTGGTACTCCCACAGCGCACTCAGATGCCTTCAGCCCTCAGCCATGCCTTTGCCCTTGTTGCCGGATTTTAGTCCATCGTTTCTTCTTCCTTAACACACTTGGGCTTATTGAGTCACATGGAGGCAGAGGACATGAAAAGGCATTGAGAAAACCAATCTAGAGCATGTCTGCATCATTTCCTAGCCCGGTGACCATTCTTTGGAGTCATTCAAAATGAAACCTGATTTTAATTTTTGTAGTAATAAAAGTACAAATAATTGTATCTATTTTCTGCCACTATCATGGGAAGAGGTCTTCTACTGTTTTGTTTTTATTTATTTATTGTTTTTTAAGAAGATGATTAGCACACACCGATAATCCTAGTGGCTCAGGATTCTGAGGCAGGAGGATTGCAAATTCAAAGCCAGCCTCAGAAACTTAGCAAGGCCCAGCAACTTAGCAAGAAATAATAACAATAATGAATAAGAATAATAATCAATAAAGTACTTGAGATGTGACTCAGTGGTAAAGCACCCCTGGATTCAATTCCTGGTGCCAAAAAAAAAAGAAGTCATGGCTTATGATTTGTGTCTATTTTTATAATTTGTGGTCTAAACCTGAAGGTGGGTGAGATATATTCAAATTAAAGTAATGGCTATTTCATATTATTTGGAAAAATGCAGGAATTCAGGAAGAAGCCATCATGGAGCAGAGTTAATAAATGATTTACAAAAGAATAGTTTCAAATTAGATTCTTGGCCAAGTCTTTAAAGCAGCTAATCTAAGCAAAGAAGTATGCTAATGTTGTTTAAAATAATTTAAAAATTAGTGAGGACCCTGAGGATTAGAGGCCACTGGGTGATGAAAGGGATATCCATGACTCATTATTTTAGAAGGAAGAGCAGGAAGATTGTCATAGGAAAGTAAACTGGTTTTGCTGGAGGCATAGTGAATTCAGATGTCGAATTGTCCCCTTTAATTTGAGACACTGTGGAACTCCATGAAGAAATCTCTGAGTGACACTGAAATGCTGCTGTGGAGCTCCGGGAAGAGGCATCGCTAGCACTGAATTCTGGGATTCTTTTGCTTTGTTGAAGCCCAAGGAGGGGGTGCATGCATGCTTAGCAAGGAAAGCTCCATTCCTGAGGATGGAGTTTGTGTGCAGGGTGAATCAGAGGAGGAGGGGGAAGGGGCTGCCCTGGCCAGCTAATAGGCTAATCCTTTAGAAGAATGTCACACTGCCCTGTGAGAAGGTGGAACCTGAGCTGCATTAGGCCAATGAGAGTGGGAGAGATTGAGAGCAAGACCTTAATGAGAGCCTCCTCTTTTCCAGCTAGTCATTGTTCCCAATTCCTCCTCAATGGCTCCCATGGCTAGCGGGCACTGTGCTAGATTTTATGTGTAGTTCTCATTACATCCTTGTTAGGTCTTTTTCCTTCGGGTGCTTTTTCTTCTCTTGTTCTACTAACTCAACATTGTGATGAATGATCCTACACCCAGGATCTCTGAATAATAGCCAATGTGTTGTATTACCTTTGCTTCCCAAAACAGAACATCCTGGACTCAGTCAGCGATGGGCAGAGCAAGCTCGATGCAGTGACTCAGGAAGGACAGACTTTATATGCACACTTGTCTAAGCAAATTGTCAGCAGCATCCAGGAACAAATCACGAAGGCTAATGAAGAGTTCCAGGCATTTCTGAAGCAATGCCTGAAAGACAAACAGGCTCTCCAAGACTGTGCCTCCGAGCTGGGAAGGTAGGTCCTTCCAATAAGCGAGGATTTCCTCAAGCACTGAATGTGTTTCCAAAGATGTAGATAAAAGAGCTATGGGAAGAAACAGAGTATTGAAATTGTGTTAATCATAGTGAGTTTTGACTTGTTTTAAATACAACTCTGTTTTAGTACAAAATGGTTTGCTCAGATTCTGAAATTATTATTTGGCTTTATTTTCTACATAGGAGAAATGAATTATAATCCATAGTAATTATGAAAGACAAAATTGAATGTAGTTTTTACCTATTTAGCTAACTCAAGGTATTAGAGCTTTGATACACCACCTTTACATTATCCAAGATTCTCCCTTGTGTCCACTTTTCCTGGAATAGAATAATGGCAAAAACAACCATTGAATTCTGTGAATAGTATTCCAATCAGTAATAATATATGGCAATGGGATTGAAAAGGAAACCGGAAGGAGAAAAATCCCTCATTACTCCAAAGAGAAAGGATGTTTGTATGATCAAATTGCTTGGTGGCCAAGTATTTTGCCTGACTCTTATCCAGGTTTCTTGGAAAGTATATACCATTATCAAAACTCAGAGCGTGTGTGCTAAACTCAAATTCTCTTAAGAAACAAGGACACAGGGGCTGGAGCGATGGTGCAGCAGTTACGGAGCTTGCCCGGCATGCGCAAGTACACAGGTTTAAATCCCAGCATCATGTACACAACTAAGTGTCAGAGCAATGAAAGCCATGTGAAAAACTCAATAAAAATTGATTCTCTCTCTCTCTCTTTATCCTCTTTTAAAAAACAAAAACAAAGCAAACACAAAAACCAAAGATACAAAGACAACTCTTCCTTCTTTCCCCATCTACCCATTGGCCCCAATTCAGGGGTCTTTTTTTTTTTAAGAGAGAGAGAGGGACAGTGAGAGAGAGCAAGAGGGAGAGAGAACCAATTTTATTTAGTTTGTCATGTGCCTTTCATTGCTCCAATACTTCATTGTGTAGAGGGTGCTGGGGTCCATGTCCTCATGTATACCAGGCAAGCACCGTAACAGCTAAACCACTGCTCCAGCCCCTAAGGGTCTGGTCTTTGTATTGAGATGCAAAGTTAAGTACATGTTGGCATAGGGATATTATTTTGCTGTCAACTACCAGCTATGAAATCAATTCAGCTAGGAGAGGAAATTTCTTTCTGCTTATAGTTAAATTGATAATGGATAGATAGATATGTTTGTGTACATATTTTTATTATCACTTTGCTGCTGCAATAAGAGACAATTCGGACAGCCTTCTTATTGAGTTTTCTTCATAACTTGAAAATTCATGAAATCTTAATTGCCATATAAAAGACATTGGACCTCAGCTATTAGAGCTTACTAGTATAACATGCACATCAACATTTCTGTAAGGTGTTTTCCTTTTCTTTAGCTTTGAAGATCAGCACAAAAAGCTGAACTTGTGGATCCAAGAGATGGAAGAAAGGTTTAACATGGAAAACTTGGGAGAGAGTAAGCAGCACATTCCTGAGAAGAAAAATGAAGTTCATAAAGTTGAAATGTTTCTGGAGGAACTCCTGGCTGCGAGGTAGGGTGTAGAGATAGAATAGGCGGTTTAGTTGCCAACATATTTTGGATTCATTCCTTGGTTATTGGGTTGGTTGTTGGTTGAGTACTTGGTTGGCTTTTGGTGTTGATTTCTTCCATCTCTGAAGTGATAATGACCTTGCTATATTCTTTACAGCACTGTGCAATTCTGAGGACAGTAGGGTGGACACAGGGAGACCATCTGTATCCCAGGTCCAATTCTCTTTGCCGAGAAGATCGGGCAGGTCACTTATCTCTGAACCTCCCATGTTAGCATTTAAATACTGTGTGATAAATACCCTCCTATCTTGGGTTTTTTCGAGGATTACCATGATGGGAAACAAATACGAACAAAACACAAATTCACAGTGACTGTGGATATACAAGAACACTGCTACGGGTCTCAATTTCCACATATTCTTCTCCTTTTGTAGGCTCCAGTTCTATTGTCCTATCTGTCCTTCCTCATAAAATCATGAATGAGGCACAATGTGTGGTCATTAGGTCAAACTCTGCTTTGGTTCCTCTTCTCTGCAGTCTTTCTCTCTTCATTGCGTCCCACTGAAAAGATATTTCTGGCTCCTTTCCCGGGCAATGTTCTCCAGTCTGTGCCTTTGATCTACCACCTTCACGCTCACCCCTGGCATTTTCACTTATTTTCTCTCCATTGGAAAGCAGAAGACTTTTCATCAGGAAGGGGCAACTAAACCAAAAACTTGGACTCCTTAACCATGCTCTTCAAGAGCAGGTATGCTTGTCTGTAAAGTAGGAAAAGATAGAACCCACCCACCTGGATCAACTAGCTCAGCACTTGAGTGAACCTCCTAATTTAGGTCATGGTAGTTCTCCTTGTCCACCGAGTCTTTTTTTCTGGTTAAGCATGCCTAGTTTTCCTTATCTTGAAAAATAAATATGCAAATAAATAAATTACGGAGATCAAGCTGGGAACTAAAGTCATCCACCCTTTGGGATCTGTGGGGAATTGGTTCCAAGACCACCCTCAGATACCAAAATCCATGGATGCTTAATTCTCTTATATAAAATGTTATATTATCTGCACATCATGTACCAACCATATCCTCCTATATCTTTAATCTCCAGGTTACTAATACCTCCTACAATGTCAAATGCTGCATATAGAGTTGTTATATTATATTGTTTAGGGAGTAAGCTTAAGGAAAAAGTCTGCACATGTTCAGTACAGACATAAATTTAAAAATATATATTCAATCACTCCTTGATTGAATCTGCACATGTGGACCTCAAGGATAGGAAAGGCCCCTTGTTATTGTTGCAATGCTAGTTTGATAATTGTTAGAAAATTTCTCAGGCATGTTTGGTGGCATCCCTGGGAGCCCTTACTCTGGAATAAACTTTGTGTTTACTCTACGCACCCCAACCTCCAACTATGATTCCCCAAGCTCATGGATTTCAGGTCTTAACCATCTTCATCTTGCCATTGTCTAATATAGTGCCAGAAAAATGGAAAATGTTCACGGAATTAACAAGATAATAGCATCATTCTAACTATATAACTTTTTAAAAATTTGTGCCTCACTTTATTTTGCTTTTCAAATCTAACTTTTGTCTAGATACAATGCAACACGACCAAACCCATCTCTCTCTTTCTTTTAGACTTTTCAAATGGCTTTGCATATTTTTTACTTTCCTTTTGTCTCCAAAGGCTACTTATAGCTTCCTTTTTGTCCACTTCTCCTCCCATCATCACATTAAAAGTGCCCTGAAGAGGGCTGGAGCGGTGGCTCAGCGGTTTCAGGGCTTGCCTGGCAAGCACGAGGACCCGGGTTCAAACCCCAGCACCACATACACAACTAAGTGTCAGAGCAACTAAGGCCATGTGAAAAACTCAATAAAGTTGTTTCTCTCTTTCTCTGTCTCTCTCACTGTCCCTCTCTCTTAAAAAAAAAAAAAAAGTGCACTGAAGAAAGTGACAAAGACTGGCATCACAAATTCAGTGTCTTTTTTCCTACTCCTCATTATTTTTCTAACAGCTACAGCTTTTCTTTTTCTTTTTTTTTTTCGTACCTGAGATTAAACCAAGGGGTGCTTAACCACTGAGTCACACCCTCAAGTCATTTTTAGTTTTTTATTTTGAGACAGGGTCTCACTAAGTTGCTTAGGACCTTGCTAAGTTGCTGAGGCTGGTTTTGAACTTGTG
>PVKS010031831.1:0-23139 GCA_004027875.1 Aplodontia rufa
AAAAAAAAGAAGGCTAAGGGAAAATCCAGTAGTCCCTAGTTTGTGGAAATTAGGTTTTATTCAGTACACAGCATTCCAGCAGCAAAAGTGATTTCCAAAATATGAAACCAGACAGGCTGTCCTCAACCTGTCAGTGATAAACAGTTCTCCAAAGTGCCCTTTATAAAAGTTGAGTGCACCAACTTGCCCAGAGCTCTCCAAGAGGTGTAAATTCTGGCCTGAGTCTGTACCATGTCTCCTCCCTGACTTTCACCATAGCTGCCTGTTTGGTTACAAGGGGCAACAAACAATTTATAAGGCTCCAGTTGAATATGATGGCTCATTCTGCTGCTGCCATCTATATCATATTAGCACCTGCCCTCTTCCTTCCTCATGGGGAAGTGGAAGGATGATTGATGGAGGTCTTTGAAACTCTTTGAGCTTCTAGGGAGAAATGAATGATGTTGTCATTATCATCATCATCACCCAGCATGTGAAATGTTTTCAGTTTGTGCTGGGGTACACCCTCTTTTCAGCACTGTATTCTTGGTGTTTGTTAATCTTACTTCATGCTACTGGGCTTCCAAGCTCCCCTTCCAAGATGGAGGGGAGTTTCCTCGTTAAAGACATTTAATGAATGAAATCCTCACATCTTCATGCGCCTGCCCATGTTCAATTTTGTCCCTACCACATGTGGGCTATTATCACCCATCAGGGTAACAAGAAACCAGTAGGTGATACACAATCAATTTCCTTTTGGTTTAAAAATATAGTTTAAAGCTTACTTTAAAGAATTATGTCCTGGGAATTTATTTCATACTCACCAAGTCATAATAGGAAGAGTGCTATGAGGAAATTGAGATCCAAGGAAGCTGAGTCCCTGGGGCCTCAGCCAGGAGCAGAGTGATGGGGAAGAACCAGGTCTCCTGTGGCACAAACTAGTGCTCATTTTCTTTTCACTATGTCACACTTTCTCAACATGAGAGGACATAAGGTGGTCATAAGATGTTTTAACACCTTCTTACTCACATCTCAGTCAAGACAATAATGTAATTGAACCATCAGAAGACTAAATCTAAAATTTTTACCTTCAATTTTACCTGTCAGAACACACTGCAAAAACAAAAAAGTTAAGAAAGAATTGTTGCACTGTGCATTGGTCTTTAGAAAATACTGGAAACTAGATATTTCTGGGAGATATCCCATGAACACCTGTAATTCTGCCAAAAACTAAAGGGCCTTGAGGGACTGGAGTTAGACGGAAGAATTGAGGTTGAGGTTTCTAAAGTCAAATAATGGGAGATGACAGTAGGGAATTTGACATCAAATGCTGGGCATAAATGGTATGCAACCCAAGCAAAAATAACAGGCCTGCATGAGGGCCCCTGAGCTGGCCATGGCTGAGGCATAGAAAGTCTCTAAGGACTGAAGAGAAAGCTCGGACGCCGTGCTTCTTGGGCTATAATTGCACTGCTTCAGGCAAGATAAGTGGGAACAGAAAAGGTCTGGAAAAGTGGAAAGTTGCTATTTGTGTGCGTGTGCACGCTACCATAACTTCTAAGGGGTTTTGACTTAGAGGGCACTGTTGACAAGTCCGTTTTGTGTCCTGTAGGTATGAAATCCATAGGGAACCTTTAGAAGGAGTGAGTGGTCTCTGGAAAGCAAAATCATCCCACCGCAGGAAGGCAGTGGGGTGATAGTGACAGGGACTTTATGTGATCTTTGTTCCCCACAGTCCCTTCCTCATTTTGGCAGATGGGCAGAATTAGGGAAGGAAAGCATCAGTTGGGTTCACAGCAGGAAACATATGACAAATCTCAAACCATGTAATTGGGGAGAATTTAATGAGTAGCTCTTTAAAAGCTATGTGCAGGTTCAGGAAACCTCTAGGGATGACGAAGCCACCTGTGCCAGTAACAGTTGAGAGTCATTACTGCCCTTAGGGTTCTGTGGAAGGAGAGGCTTTGTGGAGTCACAGAACTGTAGGAGAAGGCTGTCCATCGAAACACGGATTTCGAAAAGCAGGTCAGGGAAAATTCACCAGAAAGGCTTTGGGACTGGGTGCCAGTAAACATGGCCATATCACTCTCCTGCCATCCGGTAAGCATGCCCTTTGTTCACTCAGCACACTTGAAAGCCAGAAGGTATGGGACCTGGGAGCCCTCCTAAGAGGTCAGCCTGCCAGGCCACAAAACAAGGTGAAGAAGAATGAAGAGTAGATCCCCCAAAACCAAAGGAATATCCAGCAAAGAGCACCATGCCAAACTCAGGGCTGCTGGACAGAGTTAATTAATGTCTGTCTGGGCTTGAAGACGAAAACCCAAAATAGCAAACTCCAACAACAATGCAAAGTTCATGACTTGGATTTCTTCTTTCAATATTTAGTCAGTAAATATTAATCAAGCATGTCTTCTGTGCCAGGCATTGGGAGACCTCGTGAGATAGAGGAATGAAGGAATGAAAGAAAGAAGGAGGGAAGGAGGGAAGGAAGGAAGGAAGGAAGGAAGGAAGGAAGGAAGAAAGGAAGGAAGGAAGAAAGGAAGGAAGGAACCTGCCTTTAGAGACCTCCAATCATGTGCAGAGACCATGCTTTAAAAGGAGATAGGTGACAGGGTTGGTGAGAAAGCACATGGAGAGGAATCCCACTCCATATTTGAGCTGTGACTTCAGGGCTGGAGAGGAGTCAGGGTGGGGCAGAGAAAATAAAAGGTTGAGAAGGAACTAATCTTCTAAGCAGAGAAAAGGGAAAGTGCAAAGATAAGAAGTAAAGGAGCATCATCATTTTGTGGAATTCTTGAAGCAATGGCCAGACTTAAACAGGAAGGCTGGAGGATTCTCAGCATCAGCTATTTATCCCACAAAGCCAGCTTCCAGTTTGCTCTTAGAAGGTAGATGGAAAAGGTTGGGTGAGTTCACCATCCATTTAGAAAAACCTGGCTGTTGTGAGCATTCCTTTCTGTGGATCAGCCCAAACACTCCCAGACCCCCATTCCATGATGACCGTCATCTCCTCAATGTGTAAAAAGAGCCAGAATTTCTGCCTATTATTTTCAGATTGCTTCCTCTGCAGGAAATTGTGTCAATTCATTTGGACATTTGTGGTTTTGCCGTACTCCCCGAGCCATTGCATCATTACGTGGTAACTCAGAACTCTAGCGGCACATTATCAGAGCAGACTATTTCTGGAAGCCAGGAGATAACAAACAAAGCAGCTTCATTTGGCCTATAAGCATGTTAAACACACTGGGCAGAGGACAGCAGAATACAAATATGCCTTCCTCCTGACTTTTATCAAGGAGAGGCGAGGGACGTGGGATAGATATAAATTATGCGCCCTGCTTCAGCATAGGATCTATCATAAAATCTGTTGCCACTGATACAAACTGGCTTCAGTGTATAATTTAGTGACAGTTTTGTGCATTATGTCTCCTCACTGACAAGTTCGCTGCATGGTGAATTTTCCTGCATCTAGGTATGGATGGAGCATCCTGACGATTTAAGCCATTTTATTCCATCCAGAATTAACATGCTCCACCTAATCCTCATCTCCCCAGGAGACTGTGAATTGTGCGGGAGGATGAGCAGAAGGCTTTTTGAGCAGGTGGCTGGGGCCCGTGTTTCCACTTGCCTGCGTACCATTCTCCCTTGTGAGGCTGCTGATTGAAACTTATTCTGAGATTACCTTGGTAATAATTTGAGCCTTATCAGGGAAAAAAAAATACACACAACAAATTAATGAGGTTTCTGCCGATAAAAGAAATATAAAGGGCTTACTTTCCTAAAGATGCCTGATACCATGGATAAGTAATAGACAAATAGAAAGCTTGCTGTAGTTTATGCCTAATTATAAATGACTTAATACCAAGTCAGACCCAAAAGATTCAGGGGTGTGATCATTCTGAAACCTAATTAGTTCGAGGGAGACAGTACTACAATATCAAGATTTTCATTAATGCATAAAATGTCTCTGCTTCTCCACTCATATTTAGCACTGTCTTTGTGGCAAATAAAGAGATTTACCTTCCCAGGTAGATGAATTGGGTTGAGGTAGTGAAATATATCGCTTAATAATTGCTTTCTTTGACTATTCTAAGGCACTATACAGGCCTTTCCTGAGACCAGTAATCGCAGAAGGTATTAATGCCTTGTTTTCCAGTGAACCAGGCAGGCCATGAGCATATCGATGAGAAGGCAAAGGATTGGCTCACAAAAATGTTAATGGGCCCCAAATTTAGTAAGAGCCATGACCATCTATCTGTGCATCTCTCCAGGTTGCTCCCTTCTTCAAGAGGAGCTGGCTGGGGATTGGGCTCCGTTTCTTCTCTTTCATTTTTCCACATTCACAGTGTGTCTTTTCCTCTAACCACTTCAGGGTCTTCACTGGTCATCTTTCCATGTGAGTTGCCCCCCACCCACCAATTCTCTCTCTTGACTCCCCCATTTGTGGCATAGATGATCTAAATCAATGAGAAAAGATGATTTAAAGGGCCAGAAAAGATGAAAAATGATTGCCTTAGGGATAGCAAAAATAGATTTATAATTGTCTGAGGATTGCCTAAAATCACCATGAGCCTTTAATGTAAGCATAGCTATGGTCCTCAGTATTTTTTGGGGGGGATATATATAATATATATAATCTTAGAAGGTACTCCAGAGTTTTCAAGTCAAGCCAGGATACGGCATTTACTACAGTTGGTTACATGAAGAAAGTGTTCAGGTCTTCCTATTGTGGTCCTCAAAAATCTCCTACTACCTGAATGAGTTGCCCTCCTTTATTCTTTTCCCACTGTTTCTCAATCTTTTCATGCTCTTCCCCATTCTCTGTTATCAAATCCTTCTTTTCTGGGTGGATTTTCAAACCCCATCCACAAAAACGGATGGAAGTTAGAAATAAGTGTTATTTTAATAGGGGACCTCACTTCTATAATTATTGCTATCTACTTGTCCGCTTACAGAAGGTTAAAAAGGACCCCTGAATTAACTGCAACCTGATTTATAATGCTCTTGGAAGTCTGACCCCACCATAAAGTCCAGTAATTCTAATTGTGAAATTTCAGCTTCCAGCAAGGGTATTCGTGGTAAGGGATCCTCTCAGGGTGTCAATCAGATAGGAAGCTTCCTCTGGCAATTTAAAATAGTCATGAAAAAGCCAGCACACATATGAAAAGCCCAGTTTGGAGGACTTGGCAGGGTTGGGAGGGGAAAGGCCACCTACCATAAAAGTTCTGTGCAACTATCAGGGGGAAGCTTCTCAGATAAAACATCTGCCTCCTCTTTGGTAAGCTGGGGGATTTTAGCAAGCAGTGCAGGAAGAAAAAGAACTCCTGTGCTCCTGAACTAAGACTTGGGCTTTTTGCCAGTGTAAGTCCTTGGTGTCTTACCTGCATTCTGTGTGCCTTCATTCTTCATTTACCTTCTAGCTGCTTCCCTCCCAGGCACCCCACTCCTATAAGACTTTCTTCTGCAACAGGAGTCACATATATTTCCCTTTGAGCTACTGAGGACTATGGCCATCTTTCTTAGAATTGTCTGCCTTTTCCTAAGGAGCTTGATCCCTAAACTCTCAGGTACTGTAATTGAGAGAAGGAAAGCTATCGAAAGGCAAGCTTTTCGAGGGCTGAGGGTCAAGAACAGGACTCTATAATAGAAACCTGGAACATCCCTAAGAAGCCCGAGTGGTAAAGGCTTGGTCCCCAGGCAGCACTATTGGGAGGTGGCAGAATTTGCAAAGGTAGGGCCTGAGAGGTAGGTTTTAGGTCATGGCTGTAAAACCAAAGAGAACTGTGGGACCCTGGTCCCTTCCTCTTCCTCTATTTCTCACTTCCTAACCAAGAGGTGAGTGGTTTCTCCTGCACATGCTGCCCACCATGATGTGCTGCCACAGCCCGAAAGCTGTTTCAAATCTGCATTTGTAGACAAACATCATCACTGTTGGGGCGGGCCAGCTCTTCTGGCTGCCGGGAATGCTTTGCATGTGTTGGTTTGGGTCCTGGTTGTGGTTGTGGGTTTTGGTTTTGTTGTTGTTGTTTGGCACCAAAATGGACCAGCAATTTCTTAACAGGATAGTGCTTTGTTTACTCTATATCTCAGGACTTTACTCAACAACACGGCTCCTGACAGGAAATACCCCCAAGAGAGGAATGTTTGACAGAGTCCTGTCAGTTGACTGGGTGCAAAGCAGGTCTGAACCACAATGACCGTGTGGGAAGAAGCAGAGAAAAGGGTCCCTCAGACAAATGCTCTAATTTTCACATTGGGAGTGGCACATTCAATATGCACATTTGTTAAGAAGAATTCGTGAAAAAAATGTTTTTCTTACACTGCACAAGTGTTTAAAAAAATGCATGAATAACTTCAATATCTATTTTGCCAAAAGGACATGTTAACCGAAAATGCAAAAAAAAATTATTTTTCCTATATGTAGATTGTTCTAGAGTTTGTTATGGATCTAAGTCCAAAGGAGAGCAAGAAAACCACTCTCTCAAAGATTTCTTGTGAAACTAATAGATTAAAAAAAAAAAGTGTGCTTGTACATACATGTGCTTCTGTGGTTAGGTTTCTTTTCCTACAGAAAATAAAGTATTTGAGTTCACAGCTCAGAATAAGGGAGGCAATTTTTGTATACCAATCTTATAAAACTCATAGCCTCTTACTTTATTTTCCCACTACATTTGTTCCCTTCAGGGTATTTTAAGCAATGGGGGGAAAAGAAAACTAAATTTACATTCTGTCTTAGATACCTCCTAAAGAAAAGGAAAAATAAATAAATGTGAGAAAATGCATGTGATTTTTTTCACGAACTTTTTTTTTGTAAAATAATCCACTATTGAAACTGCTAACAGCTGTTTTTCCACACTCCATAACCCCCAACAGGTAGAAAAATCCCCTGCAGATTTCAAGATATTGCGTGTCAGTGTAATAAAGCACAATTCTTTGCTATTATTATTTTAAGGCCAGGTTTCCAGTATTACTTCAACAAGAAAAGTTCCTGTGCTATATGAGTAACCATTTCCTAGCTGGCAAAAGGTAGTATTATTTTATTGCCAGCCAGACACAGGGTAGGCAGATTGCCACTTCAATTCCCCATGCTTGGCTGCACCCAGAACAAAACCAAGGAAAGTGTAAGGCACCTGGATGATGTCATCCTGAGTCTCTGTTTGAAACTTTAATGTGGAAACTGCACTCATTTTCATCTGAATAAGGCCAGTGATACGGCTCCCCCAGCACTTGTTCACTGTATCAGTATTCAGAGCTGTACCAAGTGCTTATGCATTTTTAGTTTTGTTTTTAAATAGGCAGTAAGCAAAAAGAGAATTTTCAAGAGGAAAGCCCCATGCACATCATTCTCATCACTCCGGGCTTCTAAATGGAAGGTATCCAATCTTTGTTTCAAAGTATGAAAGTGTGGTCCTCAAACCTTATGGGAAGGTATTTAATTTGGAAAAATTGGAAGATAGGCAGGTTGGTCTTTGGGCCCTTCAACTTGGTCTTACCTTTATCATTTCATTCCTCTCCATCCCTCTCAGGCAACCAACATTTAGAGACTGGATTTTAATATTCATCGATAATTATGGGATAGAAAAATATTTTTCTCCTTAGGGTGTTGCCTTATCTGCCTGGTCCGAGAAGACTTACTGTGATCGATGGAGGAAGAGAAGGCCCCTTCTTTCAGTGTGCTGCACAGAAATTTGACATGTGGTTCCCTCTCATCTCCCCTTGATCAGAACTAAGACACATGTACCTGCAAGAGTCTGGGGAATATGCTCTTATTCCTTCATATCTGCACATACTTTCTGGCCAGCATAAGTATTCAATAATTGTTCACTACCATTGATATAATAATTTTACTCTTTTTATACAAGAAATCAAAAATAAGGAAAAATGAATCAAGGCAGTCTATCAAACTTGCCTTTATACAACCAAAGCAAAATTGAACTAAGAATAAAAATAGGTAAAAAATGTATACTGTTAGTGTATGAAAAGTTTTCTACCTAATTAGACTTAGTGAAGAAACTGTGTATTGTCAATCTGCTATAAAAATACATACAGAAAATAGACACTAAAATTACATGTGCAGATTATCAGAGTGGCATTGAGATTGTGATTCAAAATGCAAAGAAAACTGTGATTCAGACAGGAAATCCTCATAATAACCTCACTTCTTCCCTTTGGCCTCTACATGCATGGACAAATTATGTTTGGTTTTTCATTACACAACCACCCACACTGGATTCTGTAACATTGTTTTGACCAAAATTGCCAGGCATTAGGAAGGAGCTGCACATTCGGCAGATGCTATTTTAAGCAGCTCTTTATATCACCACATACGTTTTCAGTCGAAAGGGCTGTGCATCTGTGCATGTGCATTTGCAATCATCTTTTTGACAAAGGGATCTGACAGTTTTGCTGGCACTTCCCCTGTAGTTGTTCATTAGAAAAGGAGTTGGTGAGGGGCCTCTGGCCTCTCCTCAGACACCCTCTTTATGAGTTCAGGGTCCAGACACGAGGGAGTACTGGGAAACAGTGAGAGTGCTCTGAGTGCCTCGCCTTCCTCCAGCATGCACCCCCATCATTCTTTATTCACTTTCCTAAAGTGAAATAGTTGGAGGTCCAGTGGCTATGCATTGTTTTTTGCATGTGTATGAGGGGGACTTCTGTTCTAAAACACCCAGTGGACTGTCATCTAGGATGCTCCTTGTGGTGGTATGACACCCATGGTCTTCTCTCCATACTGTATGAACCAGCACTTAATCACCTCTACCCCCTCTTTTTGATATCCAAAAATCTTGGCCATGGCAAGGTCTTAGAGAACATCCTTAGACATTAATGTGAAATTAAATCACCATCCAGGAAGTTTCCCTTTAAAGAGCATAAATATTTTAATTCTCTGAAGATTAGCTTTTCTCAACTGAGTATTGTTGAGTTGGGAGCAGGAGTACATTTATAGACCCAGCTACTTGGGATACGGAGGCAAGAGGATCACTTGAGTCCATGAATTTAAGACTAGCCTGGGCTGCATAACAAGACTCATGGCTCACAAAAAAAAAGAAAGAAAGAAAGAAAGAAAGAAAGAAAGAAAGAAAGAAAGAAAAGAAAAGAAAGAAAAAGAAAACAAAGGAATGAAAGAAGGGGAATGGAAGGAACTTAACTGACTATTGTCCTTGTCAAGTTTAGTTTTGAAGAACACCCACCAGCCATCACCACTATTTTTTTTTAAAAACACAGAATAAAGGCATTAATTAAAAAGCTGTAGTTAAATCTTATAAAATGCAGCTTCATGAAACACATCTGATCTTGCTGGACTGTCTCTCCCTCTTCCTCTAGTTCTCACTGTCACTCAATCTCTGCTGTTCAGTTGCTCCATTTTTCTTGCTGCACACTGGCTTTCCTCCAAGGCCATCAGCCTTGAAGCCTTCAGCTCCCCAGCTCTTTTATGTACATGGAACTCTGAGGTGTTATGGCACTGATTCTCACCCCAAACTTTCATCAAAAGCCAAAGTCAGACTCTACCTTATCATTTCAGCTCTCTCCTTTCAAATCCTTAAGACAGTGACCTTAATTGGTGGCTGGCTGGCGTTTGGACTGATTCTTGCTGGGTCTCTTGTCTACTTCTTGCTCAACCAGAAGCTGTTGGTAGAGATCCTGCATAGATATATGCTTTAAGGCTATTCTCTATGGTATATTAAATAAGAAGAAATTCAGCACAATGGCATTCTAATTTGACCATTTGGTAAAAATTGTTTGATGATATTGATGAGACTGCTGAGCCTGGAGAAATAGCCCATCTTAGCTATCACATTCATGAGTAAAATAGAAAAAAAGTCCTCAGACATTATTAATATTTTAAGTGCTACCACTGATAACCCACATAATGGCTATAATAAAATCGAGAAGCCCTTGGTATCTTAAATTTTTATCCCTGAGATAATGTTATGTTTTATTTTCCTACCTTACTAATGGATCCATAGATAATAAGAAATTAAAATGATCAGTTGCCTGAAAATACTCAAAGAGGAAAGTTGAATCTATTTCAAGGTGTAGATGTAATCCAATATACACAGCAAAAATTAGCATTGTGGGGTGACAAAGAAGCAGCTCTTCTGGAAATTGTTAAAATTGTATTCTCTTCTCGAAATTGTTTAAAAAAAAAAACAAGCCATCAAGACCTTGAGCATAGGCACAGTGATAATGAATTATGAATATAACATTTATCTGTAAAACATGTCATGGAGATCATTCCGTAGCTATTCATGGCTATTTTATCTTTTGAAATACTGTAGAGAATGCATCAGTCAGCAGAAAGTGCTGTACCAGGTCACTTTCTTTAAAGTTCAAATTACAGTCTGTAGATTCACCCTCTGTAAAGAAGGTGGGGAGTTGAGGAAGTGAAGACACAGAGAAGTGACTGTCACTGAGCTGGGCTTGCCTCTAAGAGGTGGATGGCTGCCTGAGGGGGTGAAAATTGCACCCCTTGACTTTCCCACATTAGACCATTAGAGTCTGTTTGTGGGAGGACAGAGTCAATCGGAGTAAGAGTGCAGAGAGGGGCCTTTGGGCTTCTTAAATGGATGAGGCATGGATGTAACTAGTTTACCAAATTTAACCCAAACTGGCCTGCCACACGGGTCTGTGCTGCTGGGATGGGGATGTAAAAGACCTCAAAATTCAAAATGCAGAATTTTGTCATATTTTCAAGTAATGTAAGGACTTTTAAATTTTCACTGAAAGGAAGTCACTTATGTGTTAATTTTAAATAAAGTATAAAGGCATAGAGATATGTACTTAATATTCAGTCATCACATAAGAAATCAATCCCAAATTATGGAGTGCCTGTGGCGCCAGTTGCCAGGGTATCTTTCACCCGGAACGTGCAAGGACAATGAGGATATGTCATGTGGGGATATGTCATGTGTGTGTTCATTGGTACAAAAATGAAGCTATTTCAAAAATGATGATGTATTCTTCGCAGCTAAATGCCGAAGTTCCTAAAGATGTGATTTTCATTAAAATAAATGGAAAAATTACTAACATTAGTACAGTTGTGTTAGATACATGCTAATGTGTTGACTTTCATAAATAAATGCTCACATAAATAAGTTATTTTGGTTGGCAATATCCAACTATTTATGGTGCATTTTTTATTTGTTGTTTGTTTGTTTTTGGTTTTTTGATGCTGGGGATTGGATCTAGGGTCTTTCACCTGCTAGGTAACTGTTCTACCCTCGAGCTACATCCCCAGCCCATAATATCCCACCATTGGAGAGATGATGTAATGCTTTTGGATATTTGTGATTATTGAAGCAATTTTCCTTGTGAGAGGATTAGTTTTTCACCCAGCAGGAATTTTTACCTGGACTCACTCTTCCTTACCTACACTCACACACACACACACACACACACACGTGCACACATGCACACAAATTCCTCTTATAATACTATTTCTACTATAATATTTCTTGTCCCATATGTATCCTTTCCACAGTGATGAAAAATCCATTCGTCATTTGCATATTGTAGTTCTGCCACTTTGTTCTATGTATGTGAACGTTAGCCTATGCAAAGTAAATGTAAATGTAGCTATTTGTGATATTAAGCTCAGGAAAAAAACTAAAACTTTAATAAGATGTAAAACAGTATTTGGTGGAGGTGGGTGAAGGGAAGAGTCATTCAACACCCGATAATTCAGACTAGGCAAGTGAGAAGGATGAGAGGAAAGAATATGACAAGAAACTGGAGAGAAGGTGAGAAAAAACTTTTCCCGGATAAATACTGATTCTAAATATTGAGAAAACAAAAGGTAGACAAGAACAGAACGTAGAATCAGCTGTCCCATGTCTATTGTGCTTAGGCCAGCCAGAATGTATTTAGGTCACCAACACTAAAACCCATGATTTCCAATGATCATATTATTATATAAGACCACAGTCATGGAGAAGCCTAGCAGGATGGAAAAACCAAGAAAGCCACTCAATTCAGATGTGCCATCACTAGATATTTAGAGAGCAGTCTTTCCATGTTCGATCACTTAATGCTGCTTGTCTTAAGGAGTCTTCATGACACCAGTTAGTTAATAGGGCATGCAGACATTTAATTAAACAAACATAGCCAGACACAGGTGTGCATATCTGTAATCCCAGCAATTTGGGAATACTGAGGCAGGAAGATACCAAGTTTGTGGGAGACTAGTTTATCAATTTAGTGAGACCTTTTCTTAAAATAAAAAATCAAAAGGGATGGGGATGTAGGTCAGTGATTCAGTACCCAGTGCCAAGCCCCAGAGTTCAATCCCCAGTACAGAAAAAAGAAAGAAGGGATGGAAGGGAGGGAAGAAGGAGGGCCTGGTGTGATGCACCTGTAAGCACTTAGATCCAAAGGTCAGATAGGTCCAAGGTGATTAAAAAAATTATATATATACATATATATATATGTATACATATATATATATATATGTATACATATATATTTGGAGAGAAGAACCAGGAAATGCTGATTAGCTCAATTAGCTCAATCTCTTGGCGGTGGTGCATAATTTGTAAAATTCATAAATATGAATTTATTTTATATCCAGAAAGTAAGAAAAATTTTATTTTCATAATACAAATAGAGAGTTGACAGATACATCCCTCACCTCTAGCCCAGTCATTGGTCCAGAATAGGTTATCAGTAAAGGATGGACTCTGTGGGAGAGCACATGCTTAGCATGTCCAAGGTCCTAGGTTTGATCTCCAGCACCAAAATAAATAAATTAATCAATTAAAATAAAAACAGTTTGAAGAACTATAGAGTTGATGCAAAGGTGTTAGAAGTTTTGCTTTGTCTTACCGTCCACTCCACTTCCTGTAGGATCCAAAGCACATCAGCCAAGTTGAGGTCTAAGAGGATACCTAAATATTTTATAACTATTTGTGTTAAAAATTCAAATCAAACTCCAGCAGCAAACTCAGACTATACCAACTTCAGAAACGAAATCTAACAATTTATTAGATATTTTGTAGAGTCAATGAATCATCTGTACTGCAATCCACTGCTCCTTGAATGATATGTTGGGCAAGCATAGTAGTTATTGATGCAATCACACTACTTGAGAGTGTGTGGTTGTTTAAAACACTAACAAATAGGCTAGTCAGGCAAACTTTAATTTTCTAATACATAAGTCCTTTTAATTGAGCTTAACAAGAAATAACTCCGAATTTTCCAACTGTCATAAAATCTACATAAAATCATTTAATGACAGCACGTTAATCATAGGAAAATATTAGGGAAAATTAAGTTTAGAAAATTAAGTTATTGAAAGAGGAAGAAAGAAAGTACAAACATGCCTTCAATAATCATGCAGAATATATAAGCCCAAAGAAAAGAAAGAATTTCCTCCTGGTATCAAGAAGATCCATTTAGAGCTCATGGGATAAGACTAAGACAAGGGACATTAAGCTAAGAATCCTGAAAAAACCTCTTCTTATTGAAAATGTTCAAGCTGTGATTTAGTTTCAGGGAAATTGATAACCACACTTTTCCTGAACAAGGTGTTAGAAAACGTATATTGCAAGAAATATTCTGCTTTGTTGAATTTTATGATATATCCAGATACTTTAAAACATAAAAAATTTATTTCAAAGATTTTCCCATATTGTGAGATGCTTGTCATCACCTGGTGCTGCCATTGAAATTTCTACTTGCATCTGCTTATAACTGTGTCACTATCTACCACATATCCTGGTGACAATTAAATCACTGCAAATTTATTCTCAAAATAAATGGGCTTACATAGTCAAAAAAATTAATAATGTTATAATGATGCAATTTTAAATGCCTTTGAGACAAAGGCAATTCACCATATAATCCTGGACTCATTTTTATGCTAAGGAAATAAATATACAAATAGGATCAAAGAAAGGAAATGTAGCTCTGGATTGTGTGTGCTTATTGCGGTTGCAAACACTGATAGAGTTGCAATGAGGTATAGCCACAAAGACAGTGGACCCAGGTCATGGGTTCTAGTCTCAGGAGATAGTGCCTCTCAGCCTTTCTCTGTCTTTATGAAGCTGAATTTCCCTGGAAAAACCATTGCTTCTGTTGGTATCTATTTCCTCATCTGTAAAAGGGGCTGATATCAGTCTCCCAAGTCTCATACAATGCATGTGAACCCATTTTGGAGAGTTGGAAGGACTCTATCCATACAAGAGATGATTAGGAGGTGATCTGAATGCCTTTTTATTTAGCTCAGTAACGTGTGTGGATTTTTTTTTTGCACTTGCATTTGAATATGGATGTGTCTGATGCTCCAGGAATTCAAAACACTTCAAACCATGTAATGAAGCCACACTGTGAACACTTAATTAATTTAGAGTAGGTGCTAATTCTTAATAAGAACTTTAAAACATGGTTTTGTGAATAAATCATAATTCATAGAATCCACCCACATATAAATGAGTTTCCTGTAGCTTAGAAAGATCCACTTTTAAACAGGATCTAAAAAAAGTCAAGAAACTATTTCCTGGTTTCTATACTGAATGACCTTCAATATGAGGCAATATTTCAGAGTTAGTAAAGCACCCCATGCCACCAAGAGAGGACATACATGTTATTTCAAGAATTCATTCTTCCATCAGCTGATTATCTTGATTGTTCAATAATTGATAATGAGTGTTCGGTAGGTGACACAGGCAGGCTGCCCTCAGTCATATGCAATATACAAAGGAAATGGACAAGTGTGTGGCTGGTGTCCCAATTGGCCAGTGTCTATATATCACCTCTGAATATGGCAATGAAAAAACAAGGACCATCCCCAGGAAGTGTTCCATCTCACTGGAAGGCAATATGATCGATCTTTTTCTTTTCCTATTTTTATCCGTCAACATGATCAGTCTTATAATGGAGTAATGCACCCTGTCCACAGGAAAAGCTGGCAAAGGAACTGCTGGGGCTGCTCTGGGGAAGTGAAAGAATGAAGTAAGAATCAAGTGTAGCTTGGAACATTTACAGTGACGATAAAGGGGAATCGGGAGAATTTAAATGACATGCGCAAATTTGTGATGAACTCTATTCAAGAATGCTATGCTTGAGAAAAGATGTAGATAGACCCAACTTTGTCAAGCTTCCAGACTTGAAAAAAGGGTCATGCGCAACACAGTAAAAAAAATTACAAATAAAAAATACACTTGTTTGACTCTGAAAGTGCGATTAGATAAGCTGGTGATTGGCAGAAAAATTCCCAAGAAGATATTTTAGCTTCATTACACTAAAATATCAACAAGATCTTTTGACTCCCATAACCTCTCAAAGTGTTCATACAAAGATCACATATTTCTGTCTGTTTTTTCATTGCTGTAACCAAAACATCTGACAGGGACAGTTAGAGAAGGTAAAGTTTATTTGGAGCTTATAGTTTCAGAAGTCTCAATCCATAGGCGGCTGTCACCATTGCTCTGGGCTTTTGTTGAGGCAGAACATCAGGACAGAAGGGCATGGAGAAGGAAAGTAGCTTTGGACATGGCAGTCATGAAGCAGTGGAGCCCTGCTCACCAGGAGCAAAATATATACCCCAAAGCATGCCCCCAGTGTCTCACCTCCCTCAGCCACACCCTACCTTCCTATAGTTACCACCCAATTAATTCGTATCAGTGGATTACGCACTGATTAGATTAAGACTCTTATAACTCAATTATTTTACCTCTAAACTTTCTTGCAGTGTCTCACACATGAGCTTTTGGTGGACACCTCATACCTAAATCATAACATTGTGAAATCATTAAAAAATTATAAAAATAATTTGAAAAGAAAGAATCCTTAAAGTAAATTGAAAAACAAAAACACTTTCATGCCCAGAATCATCCAGATTCCCAGATATTCCAAGCCTCCAAAAAAAATGCTTGATCTCTACTTCATTTTGTGTGGACTCAGCTAAAATTGATGTTTCTATCAGCAGTTTCTACAGAACTCAAGAAAATGGTGCCAGAGACATGGGAGAGAAATGGTATAAAGGAGGGGAGGATGTGAACAAATCCTCTTTGCAATTCTGACTTTTTTTCATAGATATCCCTGGTCTTTCCCTTTGCAAAATTCCATTCAGAAGCAGAATCCTGTATCTACAGATGATCTAGGGGAATAGCCCAGCTGTGCTTTTCATATATGCACCTAACTTATTTCAAGGGTGTTTTTGTTTTATTTTTACAGCTGCAAAGTGTTAGCAATCCAAAAAGAGCTGCCAGGAGTACAATCAGATGAATTAGCTTAGGGCTGGTTTTCATGGTATATTCAGAGCTGTTCTAAATAAGTTCCCTGTGCAGTTGCTGAATACCCTGAGTGATCAGAGCTGTTTCCCAAACAGAGTCGGAATGGTTATTTCTCCATTTGCAGCTGCTTATTTGATTTTTAAAAAGACCCTTCGAAGCATTTTTTCATTCCCTTAAAGAACTGTTATATATGCATATATACAGAGTAAGGTTGCTGTTACAACAAGAAAAAAAGAAAGACATTGACAGTCAGTGAAATCCTCATGAAGACCAATCACAGAACTGAACTGCAGGTGCTCCTAAGTTTATGGATATGTTATAATCATCAGCTAATAATAAATTCCTACATTATATTCTATTTATTTCTGATTTACACTTTAATATTCAAGAAATGCTTATTTTCAAAGCAAAATAACCCAGTAGTCTTGCAAGTATATTTTGGACAAGGACATAGTTAGATTAAAAGCCAAGTCTGTGGTATTCTGGAATATATAAACCCTGGAGAACTTATATGGCTTTCTAAGCTTGATAACAAGTCCCATCCTCAGGATCTCCTCTGTACTGCAGCTGCTGCTTATTCTCAGCGGACCACAGACGTGTGTCATCGTGCTGCAGCTCTGTGCTCCAGCCCTGAGAAGCTGCTTGTTCTGCCTGGTGGCTGCTGTGGTTGGTCAAGCTAGCGTGCAGCTCATGGTGATACCACCATTGACCATGCAGGCTATTGTGGCTTCACATCTTGATAGAGCTCTCGGTATTCCTACTTTTCTTTCTTATCTATACTGAAAAATATAATATGATTTTGCTAAATCCATATTCTTATTTTTTCTGAAATGGTTGCTTTCCTTTTAGTCAATAATCAATAGCTGGATCACTGCAATGTCACAGAAGCACCACTGTGACACTGGGGGAAAACAAACGCCTGGCAAGTCACATGTTCTTCTCAACACTCACTCCACACGTCTGCTTGAGTGAGCCCTGGGGCTCAGCACAGGAGCACAACCCAGTTGTCTCCTGATCACATGTGACAGGTGACCTGCTAGTGTCCATAAAGTGCTGCAGAGCTCCACACTGTGGTAATCTATCCTTTAGACATCTCCATAGTCCAGCACCCTAGAGGGGTCACAGCCATTGAGTGTCCTCAGTCCTGTGTCACCAGTGCTTTCTCAGTGTCAACACAGTGCAGATGTTCAATTCAAAATGGCTTTGAATGGTTTGACAACTTCATGACTAAAGAGTGATGCATAGTGCTTCAGAGGAACCCTGGGATAGGAGTTAAAAGGTCTAAAATTTAGTCTAAACTTACTGTGTCACCTTCAGGTACTTATTAAGGCAAATCTGTTTTCCGCTCATGACTATGGCCTTGGTGATGTGGGTGTCTCCTTCCAGTTCTGGAATTCAACAATTAGTAGAGGGTTACTTCAGTCCTGTTATTCTATGACAAGATGTTAACTTATCAAAATTGATTCTGGATACCATCACAGTGGTGAATTAGGATAGATCTTTCTTCTAGAAAATTAAGACTAAAGCTAAAAAGGTGGATATGAGAGATCAGAAAATGAAGAAGTAGCTGGAATGGAAGAAGGAAACTGAAGTGAAAGTGTATCTGGTTGGGTTGACCGGTTTTGCAATATGCAGATCTCTCTGCCATTGATCAGAAACCTCTTTGTTCATCTCTAATATATAGAAAAAGAAGTTTAATTAGTTTTGGTCACTAAAATAAACCAAAGAATGTAGGCTCAAGGTTAAAGATTTTAAATTTGATTATAACATTTTAATGCCTATTAAATCTACCCAGGTATTATATAAAACTATTTTTACATTAAGTTTATTGGTCTTATCTATGTTGGATCAGACAGCCAATAATATGCAGCATTCACAAACCTTCTGGATACTCCATTCCTAAAATACTCCTTCAAAGTGGACTCTGAGTCTTGCTAACACCATGATCATAAAAACTTTTTCCAAAAAAACTGGCATGCTTATGAGAATGAAAATACATATATTATATATCCAACATATAACTATGAAATATGTATCATGGGTTCAAAATCAACTATGTGCTATTTTTCAGGCTCTGTGCTGGGAATTTAGGACTCAAGAGTAAGCTTTAAAAGTATCGTCATCCAATCTTCTATGGAATTTATATTTTTCAATATGGAAGTATTAATACATCAGGCCCTTTACACTGTAGCACTCAACCTCTAAGGTCAAAAAATTCAGATTATTACTGATTATCTAAAAAGTCCTAGGAAAATACAACTCTGGGTTAGAAAATCTGTGGTGGAGAAAGGAACTAAGACATCTTCTAGAATACGGAGGACTCTCGAAACACAGAGCAGGATAGGTTTCTCCTGTATGTTACTCTGGGAACACAGACAGTGGCTTTAGGGGAAACAGAAGGATTAAGGAGCGAGGGGAATGTATGGGCAGGAGGACTTATATTTTCTTTGTGTGGCCTTCAATACAACAGTAGCCTAAAGCAAGTATTTTTTAAGAACTTATATCAGCAATCTGTTAAATGTACTGAATGTTTGTGTTGATCAATAATAAGTGGACAGATACTTTTTGAAGATAACTGTGTGAAAAAAATCTAAACCTGGAAAAGGACAAGTTGTCATTAGCAGTAAAGATTTATCTAGTTACCATAATGGAAAATTGCTGTAAATGAATTGGTTTCTTTGCAAGATGGCATAGGGTGAAGGAAGAGGAAGTAACTTTTAACTGTACAAGTGGGTCAGTAAACCAAAAAAAAAAAAACTATGGCTTAGAACTCACCAAGAAAATGTAGACATATACCAAAGAGTTGAGCTTTATTTTCAAAATAAATCATGCTTTAGGATTCTGAAGGGACCCAGGGTGACACTTCAATCTGCTTTGATTGAAAATTGATTAACACTTGGGGGGGAGGGAATGGATAACTAATTGAATTGAAAAGTAAGGTAGATTAAAGTAGGGTGCTAAATTATCCATTACTGGATGAATACAGTGGACAATAATTGATTTGTACTCTACTAATACCTATTCTGGATCTGATTATCAATAACTTAGAATGTTAGTGGTCTATCTTGAAAAACACACCCCTTAGACTATAATGCCTAATCAGGTTACATGAACCTTACCACAGGGCAGTAAGAAGGTATCGTACTTTCTTGATATTAATAGCTATTAGCTCAGAATATCAAGATGTATTCCTGTTTTGTCAATTTCTGGATTGAATTATGTAGTCTTACTTAGCATGTCTGTAAAGAGATTATTCTAAATCTTAAGCTTCTAAGGTTTAAATAAAAATAATATATTTTTAATATAGACTCAAAGTGCCCTTGTATATTATGAAAGGACTAGGAGAGACGCAAGAATGTCTTCTGCCATTCTGAGGACAGAATGAACATCTGAGGACATCCTGTCTTGGTTCAGTTCAGGTTTTATCTTCTGCCTGTGAGTTATGAGAGTACCTTTTCTTAGGACATCTCCCCTCTTCTACTTGTCCTTCCCATGCCTAGTATAGCAAGTGCCTCTGAAAGTCTCCCTCTGGGTTGGAAGCAGAAAGTTGTGCACAACTCAAGGTGGAAAAGTGCAGCGTGGGGTAAGAGCTGCATGACGGCCTCTTCCCCAAATGGAAAAAATGCTGGCATAAAAACTCCTTGTTTTATCGTTTGGCAAACTGAAGCTCAGTAAGTTATTTGCCTTTCCTAAGGTTATACAACTAGAAAGTATTATGACAGTGAAACTCTAATTAAAATCTGTCTGACTCCAAAGATAAATTTCTTCTCATTGTAAACTACATTGTCCACCTAACTAGTAAAACGTAGTCAGTTAACCCATATTGGATAGATGTAGGTATGTACCTACAGGTAATTAGATCTCTAAATATTTTGAAATAGAATTATCTCTCAGTGCAGAGCAACTTTGCAGATCACAATCAAACCTTGACTTCAAAATCCAAATGTGCATGACCTAGGAAATAAAGCAGTGGAACTGACAAGAAATCTCCTGTGACCCTTCCAGTCCTTTATTTTATGAACAAATAACAGTGCCTTGTGGCCATGAAGGAGAATCCAGTTGTAGAGGAACACAAGCATTTGGTGGGTATCTCAGTGGACGTGACTGATGGTGCTGGACTGTTTATATGCAAATCTCCCTTGAGATCAACCATATGCAACTACCAGTCAGATGAACGGGAACATCTGTGCCCCAAAGACATACTTGGATCTCCAGTGCAAAGCTAATTGGTATCCATCCTGTGACCTTGGCCCCATAGCACCATGTTTCAACCCAATTCTGTCTATACTTGTGCATCAAGAGAAGACATTCTATCTGACAGAAATAATCTGTTCCTGGCACAGCCTGCTGTGGGGAGAGTCAAGGATGGGATCACCACTTACAAAAATACACACATGAATGCCTCTGACTTTATACGGACTTGTGAAATGCACTTTCTGTGTATTAAATCAAATTACACATATGTAAATACTTGTTGGGAAGATTATTTCTGGTGGGACCTGATGTGTATGACTGAGAAATCAACCCAGTCTTAAAATTCAGGAGGGAAATCATGTAAATACAGTGCTGAAATGAAAATCCGCAGTTTACAAAACTTCATACCATTTAAGCCCAGTATATCCCCCCAGAAACTAGCAACAACACCATCTCCACTAATGGCAAGTGGGCTACTTCTTAGCTTTATACAGCCCCAAAATTGAGAAAGACCTTGCTGCAAACAAAATATCTTGCTTTTACAACTTTACTAGTAATTTTTGTGAAGTAGTTTGAGTAAGATTAGGCTTTTGTTTTTGTTTTAAACATCAACTACTCCAGCACGGCTCCCATTTCTTTGCAATTTTAGCTTCTGACTATATTTGTTTCTAACTTTCAATATTTGGTAAGCCCCAATAAAATGGAAGAAAATGTGTTCATCCATCTTTATTCTTCTTTAATAGAGATTTGTTTCAATCATGTTGTTATCTGCACTTGAAAATTGCAGACCCATAGAATCTAAGTTCGAAGCTCAAAAATGTGCACAGAGCATAAAGGAAATCTTACAAAACCAGTCATGTTGGCCTAAGGCCTCTGAAACCCATATAAAATGTATGTCTAAAACATTACCATCCGTCGCCTACCTAAAAGAAAGCAATCAAAATGGAGTCAAGTTTCAGCTCACTGTGGCTCTCACCCACAGTAACCAGGTAAAGAAAAAGAAAAACAGACTCCATTTTCTCACCTACATATGATTTACATTTAATCCAGAAACAGAAAATTCTGGAATTCCCCACCTCTGAAATGAAAACTTGCTTTTTGCCTTGATTTGTAACTGCTGACACTTTTCCCTTTTGATTCCATTTTATCCCTGTGTCTTTTTATTTGCCACAAGCTCTTTGAGGAAAATGATGTGCTTAAGATAAGGCAGTGTATTGTGCCTACCACAGTTGAAGGGAATTGGTATAGAAATGAAGAGCTTTTCAAACTTTCCTAATTTAGTAGTTGGGAATCCCCAGCGATGGGCTAAGCGGTGAGAAGATCAAATGGTTGGAAACACAGAAGTGGGTCCGCTCAGTTTCTGGAGCCAAGAATACTTCCAAAGCCGGCTTTAGTAGTAGGCAACATGGAGCGACAGCTGCTGCTCAGCTGAGGGGACTGCTGGTTGCTACATGTTTTTATTATCTTAAAATCCTCACACCTGCCAGAAACACCTCCCTTTGGAACAAGTTCAGCTCTTTCTTGGCCCTCTCCCTTCTGGAAGCAAACACAGAAATGGGGAAGTACACAAAGTGTAGGCAAGGGAATTTGCACATGTTCTAAAATATGGAAGGAGCCATTGCCCCTTTCTGTATAGCTTTCACAGAAATCTCACGAGTCATCCTGGTTGTCATTTGGACATTCTTCACAGCAGAATGTATACTCTCAGGACAGCACATTGTGCTTCCAAAAAATGGTTGACAGAATGAGGCAATTCCCTTCAGTATGCCCTGAGAAACTAGCAATTTGGTTTATGCATGTGTATGGATATACACATACACACACACACACTCACACACACACACACACACACACATACACATATACACATGCTTATATAAATATGTCAGAAATACACCTGTCTACAAATATATGTATAATTATTATGATTCCAAAGTAACATGCTCAGTATAAACATTAAGAAAGATGCATAGAAAGTATGATCCCATGAAAGTATAATAGGCTTTCCTGGAAGATCTTTATATCTGTTACTACTATTATTATTATAGTATTATAATTTTATATTCTATTATTATTTTAAAATCCAAATAATCATCAGTATTCCCCATAGTAACAACTGTGGAGCATGAAGTATGGCACTCATGCCAAGTCCCTTCATGAGCTATGAGGACATGCTACTGAAGGCCATTACACTTTGATCTGAATCAATACACTAGCCTTACAGCTGAAAATAAACATATTCACTTAGCTCTGTGTCACCCAGAGAATTCTTATAGAGCCAACCATGTACTCATTTCCACAGCAACTGGCAATGGGAACATGTGGCTTTGGAGGGGGAATGGAAGGCTGTTCAAACTTCCCTGCCAGAGGAAACCTAAGACACTTTGTGCCCCCTGTGAGTATAAAGAGAAGCTTCCCCTCATCCTGGCAAAGGTCAGAAGTAAAGATGTGACCCCCAGAGTCTGGAAAGCCCCTTTACAGCATGAATAGGGAGAATTAGAGTTCTTCTAGATGCCCTTGAGGGCCTAGCTCTTCCCCAGCACAGACTGCTTATTTCCTATCAAACTACTGTCAGGGTATGTAGCCACTGTGTAGTGACTACAATGCTACTCCACATCATGTAGGTATTATTGGGGGCAGAAATGAAATGGAAGAAAAGTTTTTAATGTGATTTTTTTAAATGTAGACTATCACCAGATTATTCACTGTGGGTCTTATGCACAAGGAAATAAGT